>JAUCBN010000059.1:10607500-10816133 GCA_035048815.1 Abelmoschus esculentus | reverse complement strand
ACAAGCTCGTTCTGAACCCTATAAAACGATCAAAACTGATATTAAATCAAATTTTATGGGTTCAAATAGTTAATTATAGGCTTTTGAACCTAAAAATACAACTTAAACTCAAAATTTGAGCATTTTACTCGGTTAAAATTCGAACGGGTTCACTATAAAGCCCATTTAGACAAGCTCGTTCTGAACCCTATAAAACGATCAAAACTGATATTAAATCAAATTTTATGGGTTCGAGTAGTTAATTATGGGCTTTTGAACCTAAAAATACAACTTAAACTCAAAATTTGAGCATTTTACTCGGTTAAAATTCGAACGGGTTCATTATAAAGCCTATTTTGACAAGCTCGTTCTGAACCCTACAAAACGATCAAAACTGATATTAAATCAAATTTTAAGGTTTCAACTAGTTAATTATGGGCTTTTGAACCTAAAAATACGACTTAAACTCAAAATTTGAGCATTTTACTCGGATAAAATTAGAACTGGTTCACTATAAAGTCCATTTAGACAAGCTCGTTCTGAACACTACAAAACGATCAAAACTGATATTAAATCAAATTTTATGGGTTCGAGTAGTTAATTATGGGCTTTTGAACCTAAAAATACAACTTAAACTCAAAATTTGATCATTTTACTCGGTTAAAATTCGAACGGGTTCATTATAAAGCCCATTTAGACAAACTCGTTCTGAACCCTACAAAACGATCAAAACTGATATTAAAACAAATTTTATGGTTTCAACTAGTTAATTATGGGCTTTTAAACCTAAAAATACAACTTAAACTCAAAATTTGAGCATTTTACTCGGTTAAAATTCGAACGGGTTCATTATAAAGCCCATTTAGACAAGCTCATTCTAAACCCTACAAAACGATCAAAACTGATATTAAATCAAATTTTAAGGTTTCAAATAGTTAATTATGGGCTTTTGAACCTAAAAATACAACTTAAACTCAAAATTTGAGCATTTTACTCGTTTAAAATTCGAACGGGTTCATTATAAAGCCCATTTAGACAAGCTCGTTCTAAACCCTACAAAACGATCAAAACTGATATTAAATCAAATTTTATGGTTTCAACTAGTTAATTATGGGCTTTTGAACCTAAAAATACAACTTAAACTCAAAATTTGAGCATTTTACTCGGTTAAAATTCGAACGGGTTCACTATAAAGCCCATTTAGACAAGCTCGTTCTGAACCCTATAAAACGATCAAAACTGATATTAAATCAAATTTTATGGGTTCGAGTAGTTAATTATGGGCTTTTGAACCTAAAAATACAACTTAAACTCAAAATTTGAGCATTTTACTCGGTTAAAATTCGAACGGGTTCATTATAGAACCTATTTTGACAAGCTCGTTCTGAACCCTACAAAACGATCAAAACTGATATTAAATCAAATTTTAAGGTTTCAACTAGTTAATTATGGGCTTTTGAACCTAAAAATACGACTTAAACTCAAAATTTGAGCATTTTACTCGGATAAAATTAGAACTGGTTCACTATAAAGTCCATTTAGACAAGCTCGTTCTGAACACTACAAAACGATCAAAACTGATATTAAATCAAATTTTATGGGTTCGAGTAGTTAATTATGGGCTTTTGAACCTAAAAATACAACTTAAACTCAAAATTTGATCATTTTACTCGGTTAAAATTCGAACGGGTTCATTATAAAGCCCATTTAGACAAACTCGTTCTGAACCCTACAAAACGATCAAAACTGATATTAAAACAAATTTTATGGTTTCAACTAGTTAATTATGGGCTTTTAAACCTAAAAATACAACTTAAACTCAAAATTTGAGCATTTTACTCGGTTAAAATTCGAACGGGTTCATTATAAAGCCCATTTAGACAAGCTCATTCTAAACCCTACAAAACGATCAAAACTGATATTAAATCAAATTTTAAGGTTTCAAATAGTTAATTATGGGCTTTTGAACCTAAAAATACAACTTAAACTCAAAATTTGAGCATTTTACTCGTTTAAAATTCGAACGGGTTCATTATAAAGCCCATTTAGACAAGCTCGTTCTAAACCCTACAAAACGATCAAAACTGATATTAAATCAAATTTTATGGGTTCAAATAGTTAATTATGGGCTTTTGAACCTAAAAATACAACTTAAAGTCAAAATTTGATCATTTTACTCGGTTAAAATTCGAACGGGTTCATTATAAAGCCCATTTAGACAAGCTCGTTCTGAACCCTATAAAACGATCAAAACTGATATTAAATAAAATTTTATGGGTTCAAATAGTTAATTATGGGCTTTTGAACCTAAAAATACAACTTAAACTCAAAATTTGAGCATTTTACTCGGTTAAAATTCGAACGGGTTCACTATAAAGCCCATTTAGACAAGCTCGTTCTGAACCCTATAAAACGATCAAAACTGATATTAAATCAAATTTTATGGGTTCGAGTAGTTAATTATGGGCTTTTGAACCTAAAAATACAACTTAAACTCAAAATTTGAGCATTTTACTCGGTTAAAATTCGAACGGGTTCATTATAAAGCCTATTTTGACAAGCTCGTTCTGAACCCTACAAAACGATCAAAACTGATATTAAATCAAATTTTAAGGTTTCAACTAGTTAATTATGGGCTTTTGAACCTAAAAATACGACTTAAACTCAAAATTTGAGCATTTTACTCGGATAAAATTAGAACTGGTTCACTATAAAGTCCATTTAGACAAGCTCGTTCTGAACACTACAAAACGATCAAAACTGATATTAAATCAAATTTTAGGGGTTCGAGTAGTTAATTATGGGCTTTTGAACCTAAAAATACAACTTAAACTCAAAATTTGATCATTTTACTCGGTTAAAATTCGAACGGGTTCATTATAAAGCCCATTTAGACAAACTCGTTCTGAACCCTACAAAACGATCAAAACTGATATTAAAACAAATTTTATGGTTTCAACTAGTTAATTATGGGCTTTTAAACCTAAAAATACAACTTAAACTCAAAATTTGAGCATTTTACTCGGTTAAAATTCGAACGGGTTCATTATAAAGCCCATTTAGACAAGCTCATTCTAAACCCTACAAAACGATCAAAACTGATATTAAATCAAATTTTAAGGTTTCAAATAGTTAATTATGGGCTTTTGAACCTAAAAATACAACTTAAACTCAAAATTTGAGCATTTTACTCGTTTAAAATTCGAACGGGTTCATTATAAAGCCCATTTAGACAAGCTCGTTCTAAACCCTACAAAACGATCAAAACTGATATTAAATCAAATTTTATGGGTTCAAATAGTTAATTATGGGCTTTTGAACCTAAAAATACAACTTAAAGTCAAAATTTGATCATTTTACTCGGTTAAAATTCGAACGGGTTCATTATAAAGCCCATTTAGACAAGCTCGTTCTGAACCCTATAAAACGATCAAAACTGATATTAAATAAAATTTTATGGGTTCAAATAGTTAATTATGGGCTTTTGAACCTAAAAATACAACTTAAACTCAAAATTTGATCATTTTACTCGGTTAAAATTCGAACGGGTTCACTATAAAGCCCATTTAGACAAGCTCGTTCTGAACCCTATAAAACGATCAAAACTGATATTAAATCAAATTTTATGGGTTCGAGTAGTTAATTATGGGCTTTTGAACCTAAAAATACAACTTAAACTCAAAATTTGATCATTTTACTCGGTTAAAATTCGAACGGGTTCATTATAAAGCCTATTTTGACAAGCTCGTTCTGAACCCTACAAAACGATCAAAACTGATATTAAATCAAATTTTAAGGTTTCAACTAGTTAATTATGGGCTTTTGAACCTAAAAATACGACTTAAACTCAAAATTTGAGCATTTTACTCGGATAAAATTAGAACTGGTTCACTATAAAGTCCATTTAGACAAGCTCGTTCAGAACACTACAAAACGATCAAAACTGATATTAAATCAAATTTTATGGGTTCGATTAGTTAATTATGGGCTTTTGAACCTAAAAATACAACTTAAACTCAAAATTTGATCATTTTACTCGGTTAAAATTCGAACGGGTTCATTATAAAGCCTATTTTGACAAGCTCGTTCTGAACCCTACAAAACGATCAAAACTGATATTAAATCAAATTTTAAGGTTTCAACTAGTTAATTATGGGCTTTTGAACCTAAAAATACAACTTAAACTCAAAATTTGAGCATTTTACTCGGTTAAAATTCGAACGGGTTCATTATAAAGCCCATTTAGACAAGCTCATTCTAAACCCTACAAAACGATCAAAACTGATATTAAATCAAATTTTAAGGTTTCAAATAGTTAATTATGGGCTTTTGAACCTAAAAATACAACTTAAACTCAAAATTTGAGCATTTTACCTCGTTTAAAATTCGAACGGGTTCATTATAAAGCCCATTTAGACAAGCTCATTCTAAACCCTACAAAACGATCAAAACTGATATTAAATCAAATTTTATGGGTTCAAATAGTTAATTATGGGCTTTTGAACCTAAAAATACAACTTAAACTCAAAATTTGAGCATTTTACTCGGTTAAAATTCGAACGGGTTCATTATAAAACCTATTTTGACAAGCTCGTTCTGAACCCTACAAAACGATCAAAACTGATATTAAATCAAATTTTAAGGTTTCAACTAGTTAATTATGGGCTTTTGAACCTAAAAATACGACTTAAACTCAAAATTTGAGCATTTTACTCGGATAAAATTAGAACGGGTTCACTATAAAGTCCATTTAGACAAGCTCGTTCTGAACACTACAAAACGATCAAAACTGATATTAAATCAAATTTTATGGGTTCGAGTAGTTAATTATGGGCTTTTGAACCTAAAAATACAACTTAAACTCAAAATTTGATCATTTTACTCGGTTAAAATTCGAACGGGTTCATTATAAAGCCTATTTTGACAAGCTCGTTCTGAACCCTACAAAACGATCAAAACTGATATTAAATCAAATTTTATGGGTTCAAATAGTTAATTATGGGCTTTTGAACCTAAAAATACAACTTAAACTCAAAATTTGAGCATTTTACTCGGTTAAAATTCGAATGGGTTCACTATAAAGCCCATTTAGACAAGCTCGTTCTGAACCCTACAAAACGATCAAAACTGATATTAAATCAAATTTTATGGGTTCGAGTAGTTAATTATGGGCTTTTGAACCTAAAAATACAACTTAAACTCAAAATTTGATCATTTTACTCGGTTAAAATTCGAACGGGTTCATTATAAAGCCTATTTTGACAAGCTCGTTCTGAACCCTACAAAACGATCAAAACTGATATTAAATCAAATTTTAAGGTTTCAACTAGTTAATTATGGGCTTTTGAACCTAAAAATACGACTTAAACTCAAAATTTGAGCATTTTACTCGGATAAAATTAGAACGGGTTCACTATAAAGTCCATTTAGACAAGCTCGTTCTGAACACTACAAAACGATCAAAACTGATATTAAATCAAATTTTATGGGTTCGAGTAGTTAATTATGGGCTTTTGAACCTAAAAATACAACTTAAACTCAAAATTTGATCATTTTACTCGGTTAAAATTTGAACGGGTTCATTATAAAGCCTATTTTGACAAGCTCGTTCTGAACCGTACAAAACGATCAAAACTGATATTAAATCAAATTTTATGGGTTCAAATAGTTAATTATGGGCTTTTGAACCTAAAAATACAACTTAAACTCAAAATTTGATCATTTTACTCGGTTAAAATTCGAACGGGTTCATTATAAAGCCCATTTAGACAAACTCGTTCTGAACCCTTCAAAACGATCAAAACTGATATTAAAACAAATTTTATGGTTTCAGCTAGTTAATTATGGGCTTTTAAACCTAAAAATACAACTTAAACTCAAAATTTGAGCATTTTACTCGGTTAAAATTCGAACGGGTTCATTATAAAGCCCATTTAGACAAGCTCATTCTAAACCCTACAAAACGATCAAAACTGTTATTAAATCAAATTTTAAGGTTTCAACTAGTTAATTATGGGCTTTTGAACCTAAAAATACGACTTAAACTCAAAATTTGAGCATTTTACTCGGATAAAATTAGAACGGGTTCACTATAAAGTCCATTTAGACAAGCTCGTTCTGAACACTACAAAACGATCAAAACTGATATTAAATCAAATTTTATGGGTTCGAGTAGTTAATTATGGGCTTTTGAACTAAAAATACAACTTAAACTCAAAATTTGATCATTTTACTCGGTTAAAATTCGAACGGGTTCATTATAAAGCCTATTTTGACAAGCTCGTTCTGAACCCTATAAAACGATCAAAACAGATATTAAATCAAATTTTATGGGTTCAAATAGTTAATTATGGGCTTTTGAACCTAAAAATACGACTTAAACTCAAAATTTGAGCATTTTACTCGGTTAAAATTCGAACGGGTTCATTATAAAACCTATTTTGACAAGCTCGTTCTGAACCCTACAAAACGATCAAAACTGATATTAAATCAAATTTTAAGGTTTCAACTAGTTAATTATGGGCTTTTGAACCTAAAAATACAACTTAAAGTCAAAATTTGATCATTTTACTCGGTTAAAATTCGAACGGGTTCATTATAAAGCCCATTTAGACAAGCTCGTTCTGAACCCTATAAAACGATCAAAACTGATATTAAATCAAATTTTATGGGTTCGAATAGTTAATTATGGGCTTTTGAACCTAAAAATACGACTTAAACTCAAAATTTGAGCATTTTACTCGGATAAAATTAGAACGGGTTCACTATAAAGTCCATTTAGACAAGCTCGTTCTGAACACTACAAAACGATCGAAAATGATATTAAATCAAATTTTATGGGTTCAAATAGTTAATTATGGGCTTTTAAACCTAAAAATACAACTTAAACTCAAAATTTGAGCATTTTACTCGGTTAAAATTCGAACGGGTTCACTATAAAGCCCATTAGACAAGCTCGTTCTAAACCCTACAAAACGATCAAAACTGATATTAAATCAAATTTTATGGGTTCGAGTAGTTAATTATGGGCTTTTGAACCTAAAAATACAACTTAAACTCAAAATTTGATCATTTTACTCGGTTAAAATTCGAACGGGTTCATTATAAAGCCTATTTTGACAAGCTCGTTCTGAACCCTATAAAACGATCAAAACTGATATTAAATCAAATTTTATGGGTTCGAATAGTTAATTATGGGCTTTTGAACCTAAAAATACGACTTAAACTCAAAATTTGAGCATTTTACTCGGATAAAATTAGAACGGGTTCACTATAAAGTCCATTTAGACAAGCTCGTTCTGAACACTACAAAACGATCGAAAATGATATTAAATCAAATTTTCTGGGTTCAAATAGTTAATTATGGGCTTTTAAACCTAAAAATACAACTTAAACTCAAAATTTGAGCATTTTACTCGGTTAAAATTCGAACGGGTTCACTATAAAGCCCATTTAGACAAGCTCGTTCTAAACCCTACAAAACGATCAAAACTGATATTAAATCAAATTTTATGGGTTCGAGTAGTTAATTATGGGCTTTTGAACCTAAAAATACAACTTAAACTCAAAATTTGATCATTTTACTCGGTTAAAATTCGAACGGGTTCATTATAAAGCCTATTTTGACAAGCTCGTTCTGAACCCTATAAAACGATCAAAACTGATATTAAATCAAATTTTATGGGTTCGAATAGTTAATTATGGGCTTTTGAACCTAAAAATACGACTTAAACTCAAAATTTGAGCATTTTACTCGGATAAAATTAGAACGGGTTCACTATAAAGTCCATTTAGACAAGCTCGTTCTGAACACTACAAAACGATCGAAAATGATATTAAATCAAATTTTATGGGTTCAAATAGTTAATTATGGGCTTTTAAACCTAAAAATACAACTTAAACTCAAAATTTGAGCATTTTACTCGGTTAAAATTCGAACGGGTTTATTATAAAGCCCATTTAGACAAGCTCGTTCTTAACCCTACAAAACGATCAAAACTGATATTAAATCAAATTTTATGGGTTCAACTAGTTAATTATGGGCTTTTGAACCTAAAAATACAACTTAAACTCAACATTTGAGCATTTTACTCGGTTAAAATTCGAACGGGTTCATTATAAAGCCCATTTAGACAAACTCGTTCTGAACCCTACAAAACGATCAAAACTGATATTAAAACAAATTTTATGGTTTCAACTAGTTACTTATGGGCTTTTAAACCTAAAAATACAACTTAAAATCAAAATTTCAGCATTTTACTCGGTTAAAATTCGAACGGGTTCATTATAAAGCCCATTTAGACAAGCTCATTCTAAACCCTACAAAACGATCAAAACTGATATTAAATCAAATTTTAAGGTTTCAACTAGTTAATTATGGGCTTTTGAACCTAAAAATACAACTTAAACTCAAAATTTGAGCATTTTACTCGTTTAAAATTCGAACGGGTTCATTATAAAGCCCATTTAGACAAGCTCGTTCTGAACCCTACAAAACGATCAAAACTGATATTAAATC
The DNA here is from genome assembly GCA_035048815.1 of Abelmoschus esculentus. Taxonomy (NCBI): domain Eukaryota; kingdom Viridiplantae; phylum Streptophyta; class Magnoliopsida; order Malvales; family Malvaceae; genus Abelmoschus; species Abelmoschus esculentus. Next base: position 10,807,636 of record JAUCBN010000059.1, on the reverse strand, counting down.
AAATTTTATGGGTTCAAATAGTTAATTATGGGCTTTTGAACCTAAAAATACAACTTAAAGTCAAAATTTGATCATTTTACTCGGTTAAAATTCGAACGGGTTCATTATAAAGCCCATTTAGACAAGCTCGTTCTGAACCCTATAAAACGATCAAAACTGATATTAAATCAAATTTTATGGGTTCAAATAGTTAATTATGGGCTTTTGAACCTAAAAATACAACTTAAACTCAAAATTTGAGCATTTTACTCGGTTAAAATTCGAACGGGTTCACTATAAAGCCCATTTCGACAAGCTCGTTCTGAACCCTATAAAACGATCAAAACTGAAATTAAATCAAATTTTATGGGTTCAAATAGTTAATTATGGGCTTTTGAACCTAAAAATACGACTTAAACTCAAAATTTGAGCATTTTACTCGGATAAAATTAGAACGGGTTCACTATAAAGTCCATTTAGACAAGCTCGTTCTGAACACTACAAAACGATCGAAAATGATATTAAATCAAATTTTCTGGGTTCAAATAGTTAATTATGGGCTTTTAAACCTAAAAATACAACTTAAACTCAAAATTTGAGCATTTTACTCGGTTAAAATTCGAACGGGTTCACTATAAAGCCCATTTAGACAAGCTCGTTCTAAACCCTACAAAACGATCAAAACTGATATTAAATCAAATTTTATGGGTTCGAGTAGTTAATTATGGGCTTTTGAACCTAAAAATACAACTTAAACTCAAAATTTGATCATTTTACTCGGTTAAAATTCGAACGGGTTCATTATAAAGCCTATTTTGACAAGCTCGTTCTGAACCCTATAAAACGATCAAAACTGATATTAAATCAAATTTTATGGGTTCGAATAGTTAATTATGGGCTTTTGAACCTAAAAATACGACTTAAACTCAAAATTTGAGCATTTTACTCGGATAAAATTAGAACGGGTTCACTATAAAGTCCATTTAGACAAGCTCGTTCTGAACACTACAAAACGATCGAAAATGATATTAAATCAAATTTTATGGGTTCAAATAGTTAATTATGGGCTTTTAAACCTAAAAATACAACTTAAACTCAAAATTTGAGCATTTTACTCGGTTAAAATTCGAACGGGTTTATTATAAAGCCCATTTAGACAAGCTCGTTCTTAACCCTACAAAACGATCAAAACTGATATTAAATCAAATTTTATGGGTTCAACTAGTTAATTATGGGCTTTTGAACCTAAAAATACAACTTAAACTCAACATTTGAGCATTTTACTCGGTTAAAATTCGAACGGGTTCATTATAAAGCCCATTTAGACAAACTCGTTCTGAACCCTACAAAACGATCAAAACTGATATTAAAACAAATTTTATGGTTTCAACTAGTTACTTATGGGCTTTTAAACCTAAAAATACAACTTAAAATCAAAATTTCAGCATTTTACTCGGTTAAAATTCGAACGGGTTCATTATAAAGCCCATTTAGACAAGCTCATTCTAAACCCTACAAAACGATCAAAACTGATATTAAATCAAATTTTAAGGTTTCAACTAGTTAATTATGGGCTTTTGAACCTAAAAATACAACTTAAACTCAAAATTTGAGCATTTTACTCGTTTAAAATTCGAACGGGTTCATTATAAAGCCCATTTAGACAAGCTCGTTCTGAACCCTACAAAACGATCAAAACTGATATTAAATCAAATTTTATGGGTTCAAATAGTTAATTATGGGCTTTTGAACCTAAAAATACAACTTAAAGTCAAAATTTGATCATTTTACTCGGTTAAAATTCGAACGGGTTCATTATAAAGCCCATTTAGACAAGCTCGTTCTGAACCCTATAAAACGATCAAAACTGATATTAAATCAAATTTTATGGGTTCAAATAGTTAATTATGGGCTTTTGAACCTAAAAATACAACTTAAACTCAAAATTTGAGCATTTTACTCGGTTAAAATTCGAACGGGTTCACTATAAAGCCCATTTCGACAAGCTCGTTCTGAACCCTATAAAACGATCAAAACTGAAATTAAATCAAATTTTATGGGTTCAAATAGTTAATTATGGGCTTTTGAACCTAAAAATACGACTTAAACTCAAAATTTGAGCATTTTACTCGGATAAAATTAGAACGGGTTCACTATAAAGTCCATTTAGACAAGCTCGTTCTGAACACTACAAAACGATCGAAAATGATATTAAATCAAATTTTATGGGTTCAAATAGTTAATTATGGGCTTTTAAACCTAAAAATACAACTTAAACTCAAAATTTGAGCATTTTACTCGGTTAAAATTCGAACGGGTTCACTATAAAGCCCATTTAGACAAGCTCGTTCTAAACCCTACAAAACGATCAAAACTGATATTAAATCAAATTTTATGGGTTCGAGTAGTTAATTATGGGCTTTTGAACCTAAAAATACAACTTAAACTCAAAATTTGATCATTTTACTCGGTTAAAATTCGAACGGGTTCATTATAAAGCCTATTTTGACAAGCTCGTTCTGAACCCTATAAAACGATCAAAACTGATATTAAATCAAATTTTATGGGTTCGAATAGTTAATTATGGGCTTTTGAACCTAAAAATACGACTTAAACTCAAAATTTGAGCATTTTACTCGGATAAAATTAGAACGGGTTCACTATAAAGTCCATTTAGACAAGCTCGTTCTGAACACTACAAAACGATCGAAAATGATATTAAATCAAATTTTATGGGTTCAAATAGTTAATTATGGGCTTTTAAACCTAAAAATACAACTTAAACTCAAAATTTGAGCATTTTACTCGGTTAAAATTCGAACGGGTTTATTATAAAGCCCATTTAGACAAGCTCGTTCTTAACCCTACAAAACGATCAAAACTGATATTAAATCAAATTTTATGGGTTCAACTAGTTAATTATGGGCTTTTGAACCTAAAAATACAACTTAAACTCAACATTTGAGCATTTTACTCGGTTAAAATTCGAACGGGTTCATTATAAAGCCCATTTAGACAAACTCGTTCTGAACCCTACAAAACGATCAAAACTGATATTAAAACAAATTTTATGGTTTCAACTAGTTACTTATGGGCTTTTAAACCTAAAAATACAACTTAAAATCAAAATTTCAGCATTTTACTCGGTTAAAATTCGAACGGGTTCATTATAAAGCCCATTTAGACAAGCTCATTCTAAACCCTACAAAACGATCAAAACTGATATTAAATCAAATTTTAAGGTTTCAACTAGTTAATTATGGGCTTTTGAACCTAAAAATACAACTTAAACTCAAAATTTGAGCATTTTACTCGTTTAAAATTCGAACGGGTTCATTATAAAGCCCATTTAGACAAGCTCGTTCTGAACCCTACAAAACGATCAAAACTGATATTAAATCAAATTTTATGGGTTCAAATAGTTAATTATGGGCTTTTGAACCTAAAAATACAACTTAAAGTCAAAATTTGATCATTTTACTCGGTTAAAATTCGAACGGGTTCATTATAAAGCCCATTTAGACAAGCTCGTTCTGAACCCTATAAAACGATCAAAACTGATATTAAATCAAATTTTATGGGTTCAAATAGTTAATTATGGGCTTTTGAACCTAAAAATACAACTTAAACTCAAAATTTGAGCATTTTACTCGGTTAAAATTCGAACGGGTTCACTATAAAGCCCATTTCGACAAGCTCGTTCTGAACCCTATAAAACGATCAAAACTGAAATTAAATCAAATTTTATGGGTTCAAATAGTTAATTATGGGCTTTTGAACCTAAAAATACGACTTAAACTCAAAATTTGAGCATTTTACTCGGTTAAAATTCGAACGGGTTCACTATAAAGCCCATTTAGACAAGCTCGTTCTGAACCCTACAAAACGATCAAAACTGATATTAAATCAAATTTTATGGGTTCAAATAGTTAATTATGGGCTTTTAAACCTAAAAATACAACTTAAACTCAAAATTTGAGCATTTTACTCAGTTAAAATTCGAACGGGTTCACTATAAAGCCCATTTAGACAAGCTCGTTCTGAACCCTACAAAACAATCAAAACTGATATTAAATCAAATTTTATGGGTTCGAGTAGTTAATTATGGGCTTTTGAACCTAAAAATACAACTTAAACTCAAAATTTGATCATTTTACTCGGTTAAAATTCGAACGGGTTCATTATAAAGCCTATTTTGACAAGCTCGTTCTGAACCCTATAAAACGATCAAAACTGATATTAAATCAAATTTTATGGGTTCAAATAGTTAATTATGGGCTTTTGAACCTAAAAATACGACTTAAACTCAAAATTTAAGCATTTTACTCAGATAAAATTAGAACGGGTTCACTATAAAGTCCATTTAGACAAGCTCGTTCTGAACACTACAAAACGATCAAAACTGATATTAAATCAAATTTTATGGGTTCGAGTAGTTAATTATGGGCTTTTGAACCTAAAAATACAACTTAAACTCAAAATTTGATCATTTTACTCGGTTAAAATTTGAACGGGTTCATTATAAAGCCTATTTTGACAAGCTCGTTCTGAACCGTACAAAACGATCAAAACTGATATTAAATCAAATTTTATGGGTTCAAATAGTTAATTATGGGCTTTTGAACCTAAAAATACAACTTAAACTCAAAATTTGATCATTTTACTCGGTTAAAATTCGAACGGGTTCATTATAAAGCCCATTTAGACAAACTCGTTCTGAACCCTTCAAAACGATCAAAACTGATATTAAAACAAATTTTATGGTTTCAGCTAGTTAATTATGGGCTTTTAAACCTAAAAATACAACTTAAACTCAAAATTTGAGCATTTTACTCGGTTAAAATTCGAACGGGTTCATTATAAAGCCCATTTAGACAAGCTCATTCTAAACCCTACAAAACGATCAAAACTGTTATTAAATCAAATTTTAAGGTTTCAACTAGTTAATTATGGGCTTTTGAACCTAAAAATACGACTTAAACTCAAAATTTGAGCATTTTACTCGGATAAAATTAGAACGGGTTCACTATAAAGTCCATTTAGACAAGCTCGTTCTGAACACTACAAAACGATCAAAACTGATATTAAATCAAATTTTATGGGTTCGAGTAGTTAATTATGGGCTTTTGAACTAAAAATACAACTTAAACTCAAAATTTGATCATTTTACTCGGTTAAAATTCGAACGGGTTCATTATAAAGCCTATTTTGACAAGCTCGTTCTGAACCCTATAAAACGATCAAAACAGATATTAAATCAAATTTTATGGGTTCAAATAGTTAATTATGGGCTTTTGAACCTAAAAATACGACTTAAACTCAAAATTTGAGCATTTTACTCGGTTAAAATTCGAACGGGTTCATTATAAAACCTATTTTGACAAGCTCGTTCTGAACCCTACAAAACGATCAAAACTGATATTAAATCAAATTTTAAGGTTTCAACTAGTTAATTATGGGCTTTTGAACCTAAAAATACAACTTAAAGTCAAAATTTGATCATTTTACTCGGTTAAAATTCGAACGGGTTCATTATAAAGCCCATTTAGACAAGCTCGTTCTGAACCCTATAAAACGATCAAAACTGATATTAAATCAAATTTTATGGGTTCGAATAGTTAATTATGGGCTTTTGAACCTAAAAATACGACTTAAACTCAAAATTTGAGCATTTTACTCGGATAAAATTAGAACGGGTTCACTATAAAGTCCATTTAGACAAGCTCGTTCTGAACACTACAAAACGATCGAAAATGATATTAAATCAAATTTTATGGGTTCAAATAGTTAATTATGGGCTTTTAAACCTAAAAATACAACTTAAACTCAAAATTTGAGCATTTTACTCGGTTAAAATTCGAATGGGTTCACTATAAAGCCCATTTAGACAAGCTCGTTCTAAACCCTACAAAACGATCAAAACTGATATTAAATCAAATTTTATGGGTTCGAGTAGTTAATTATGGGCTTTTGAACCTAAAAATACAACTTAAACTCAAAATTTGATCATTTTACTCGGTTAAAATTCGAACGGGTTCATTATAAAGCCTATTTTGACAAGCTCGTTCTGAACCCTATAAAACGATCAAAACTGATATTAAATCAAATTTTATGGGTTCGAATAGTTAATTATGGGCTTTTGAACCTAAAAATACGACTTAAACTCAAAATTTGAGCATTTTACTCGGATAAAATTAGAACGGGTTCACTATAAAGTCCATTTAGACAAGCTCGTTCTGAACACTACAAAACGATCGAAAATGATATTAAATCAAATTTTATGGGTTCAAATAGTTAATTATGGGCTTTTAAACCTAAAAATACAACTTAAACTCAAAATTTGAGCATTTTACTCGGTTAAAATTCGAACGGGTTCACTATAAAGCCCATTTAGACAAGCTCGTTCTAAACCCTACAAAACGATCAAAACTGATATTAAATCAAATTTTATGGGTTCGAGTAGTTAATTATGGGCTTTTGAACCTAAAAATACAACTTAAACTCAAAATTTGATCATTTTACTCGGTTAAAATTCGAACGGGTTCATTATAAAGCCTATTTTGACAAGCTCGTTCTGAACCCTATAAAACGATCAAAACTGATATTAAATCAAATTTTATGGGTTCGAATAGTTAATTATGGGCTTTTGAACCTAAAAATACGACTTAAACTCAAAATTTGAGCATTTTACTCGGATAAAATTAGAACGGGTTCACTATAAAGTCCATTTAGACAAGCTCGTTCTGAACACTACAAAACGATCGAAAATGATATTAAATCAAATTTTATGGGTTCAAATAGTTAATTATGGGCTTTTAAACCTAAAAATACAACTTAAACTCAAAATTTGAGCATTTTACTCGGTTAAAATTCGAACGGGTTTATTATAAAGCCCATTTAGACAAGCTCGTTCTTAACCCTACAAAACGATCAAAACTGATATTAAATCAAATTTTATGGGTTCAACTAGTTAATTATGGGCTTTTGAACCTAAAAATACAACTTAAACTCAACATTTGAGCATTTTACTCGGTTAAAATTCGAACGGGTTCATTATAAAACCTATTTTGACAAGCTCGTTCTGAACCCTACAAAACGATCAAAACTGATATTAAATCAAATTTTATGGGTTCGAATAGTTAATTATGGGCTTTTGAACCTAAAAATACGACTTAAACTCAAAATTTGAGCATTTTACTCGGATAAAATTAGAACGGGTTCACTATAAAGTCCATTTAGACAAGCTCGTTCTGAACACTACAAAACGATCGAAAATGATATTAAATCAAATTTTATGGGTTCAAATAGTTAATTATGGGCTTTTAAACCTAAAAATACAACTTAAACTCAAAATTTGAGCATTTTACTCGGTTAAAATTCGAACGGGTTTATTATAAAGCCCATTTAGACAAGCTCGTTCTTAACCCTACAAAACGATCAAAACTGATATTAAATCAAATTTTATGGGTTCAAATAGTTAATTATGGGCTTTTGAACCTAAAAATACGACTTAAACTCAAAATTTGAGCATTTTACTCAGATAAAATTAGAACGGGTTCACTATAAAGTCCATTTAGACAAGCTCGTTCTGAACACTACAAAACGATCGAAAATGATATTAAATCAAATTTTATGGGTTCAAATAGTTAATTATGGGCTTTTGAAACTAAAAATACAACTTAAACTCAAAATTTGATCATTTTACTCGGTTAAAATTCGAACGGGTTTATTATAAAGCCCATTTAGACAAGCTCGTTCTTAACCCTACAAAACGATCAAAACTGATATTAAATCAAATTTTATGGGTTCAAATAGTTAATTATGGGCTTTTGAACCTAAAAATACAACTTAAACTCAAAATTTGAGCATTTTACTCGGTTAAAATTCGAACGGGTTCACTATAAAGCCCATTTAGACAAGCACGTTCTGAACCCTACAAAACGATCAAAACTGATATTAAATCAAATTTTATGGGTTCGAGTAGTTAATTATGGGCTTTTGAACCTAAAAATACAACTTAAACTCAAAATTTGATCATTTTACTCGGTTAAAATTCGAACGGGTTCATTATAAAGCCTATTTTGACAAGCTCGTTCTGAACCCTATAAAACGATCAAAACTGATATTAAATCAAATTTTATGGGTTCAAATAGTTAATTATGGGCTTTTGAACCTAAAAATACGACTTAAACTCAAAATTTGAGCATTTTACTCAGATAAAATTAGAACGGGTTCACTATAAAGTCCATTTAGACAAGCTCATTCTGAACACTACAAAACGATCGAAAATGATATTAAATCAAATTTTATGGGTTCAAATAGTTAATTATGGGCTTTTGAACCTAAAAATACGACTTAAACTCAAAATTTGATCATTTTACTCAGATAAAATTCGAACGGGTTCACTATAAAGTCCATTTAGACAAGCTCGTTCTGAACACTACAAAACGATCGAAAATGATATTAAATCAAATTTTATGGGTTGAAATAGTTAATTATGGGCTTTTGAACCTAAAAATACAACTTGAACTCAAAATTTGAGCATTTTACTCGGTTAAAATTCGAACGGGTTCACTATAAAGCCCATTTAGACAAGCACGTTCTGAACCCTACAAAACGATCAAAACTGATATTAAATCAAATTTTATGGGTTCGAGTAGTTAATTATGGGCTTTTGAACCTAAAAATACAACTTAAACTCAAAATTTGATCATTTTACTCGGTTAAAATTCGAACGGGTTCATTATAAAGCCTATTTTGACAAGCTCGTTCTGAACCCTATAAAACGATCAAAACTGATATTAAATCAAATTTTATGGGTTCAAATAGTTAATTATGGGCTTTTGAACCTAAAAATACGACTTAAACTCAAAATTTGAGCATTTTACTCAGATAAAATTAGAACGGGTTCACTATAAAGTCCATTTAGACAAGCTCATTCTGAACACTACAAAACGATCGAAAATGATATTAAATCAAATTTTATGGGTTCAAATAGTTAATTATGGGCTTTTGAACCTAAAAATACGACTTAAACTCAAAATTTGAGCATTTTACTCAGATAAAATTAGAACGGGTTCACTATAAAGTCCATTTAGACAAGCTCGTTCTGAACACTACAAAACGATCGAAAATGATATTAAATCAAATTTTATGGGTTGAAATAGTTAATTATGGGCTTTTGAACCTAAAAATACAACTTGAACTCAAAATTTGATCATTTTACTCGGTTAAAATTCGAACGGGTTTATTATAAAGCCCATTTAGACAAGCTCGTTCTTAACCCTACAAAACGATCAAAACTGATATTAAATCAAATTTTAAGGTTTCAAATAGTTAATTATGGGCTTTTGAACCTAAAAATACAACTTAAACTCAAAATTTGAGCATTTTACTCGGTTAAAATTCGAACGGGTTCACTATAAAGTCCATTTAGACAAGCTCGTTCTGAACACTACAAAACGATCAAAACTGATATTAAATCAAATTTTATGGGTTCGAGTAGTTAATTATGGGCTTTTGAACCTAAAAATACAACTTAAACTCAAAATTTGATCATTTTACTCGGTTAAAATTCGAACGGGTTCATTATAAAGCCTATTTTGACAAGCTCGTTCAGAACCCTATAAAACGATCAAAACTGATATTAAATCAAATTTTATGGGTTCAAATAGTTAATTATGGGCTTTTGAACCTAAAAATACGACTTAAACTCAAAATTTGAGCATTTTACTCGGTTAAAATTCGAACGGGTTCATTATAAAGCCTATTTTGACAAGCTCGTTCTGAACCCTATAAAACGATCAAAACTGATATTAAATCAAATTTTATGGGTTCAAATAGTTAATTATGGGCTTTTGAACCTAAAAATACGACTTAAACTCAAAATTTGAGCATTTTACTCGGATAAAATTAGAACGGGTTCACTATAAAGTCCATTTAGACAAGCTCGTTCTGAACACTACAAAACGATCAAAAATGATATTAAATCAAATTTTATGGGTTCAAATAGTTAATTATGGGCTTTTAAACCTAAAAATACAACTTAAACTCAAAATTTGAGCATTTTACTCGGTTAAAATTCGAACGGGTTTATTATAAAGCCCATTTAGACAAGCTCGTTCTGAACCCTACAAAACGATCAAAACTGATATTAAATCAAATTTTATGGGTTCAACTAGTTAATTATGGGCTTTTGAACCTAAAAATACAACTTAAACTCAAAATTTGAGCATTTTACTCGGTTAAAATTCGAACGGGTTCACTATAAAGCCCATTTAGACAAGCTCGTTCTGAACCCTACAAAACGATCAAAACTGATATTAAATCAAATTTTATGGGTTCAAATAGTTAATTATGGGCTTTTGAACCTAAAAATACAACTTAAACTCAAAATTTGAGCATTTTACTCGGTTAAAATTCGAACGGGTTCACTATAAAGCCCATTTAGAAAAGCTCGTTCTGAACCCTACAAAACGATCAAAACTGATATTAAATCAAATTTTATGGGTTCAAATAGTTAATTATGGGCTTTTGAACCTAAAAATACAACTTAAACTCAAAATTTGAGCATTTTACTCGGTTAAAATTCGAACGGGTTCACTATAAAGCCCATTTAGACAAGCTCGTTCTGAACCCTACAAAACGATCAAAACTGATATTAAATCAAATTTTATGGGTTCGAGTAGTTAATTATGGGCTTTTGAACCTAAAAATACAACTTAAACACAAAATTTGAGCATTTTACTCGGTTAAAATTCGAACGGGTTCATTATAAAGCCTATTTTGACAAGCTCGTTCTGAACCCTACAAAACGATCAAAACTGATATTAAATCAAATTTTAAGGTTTCAACTAGTTAATTATGGGCTTTTGAACCTAAAAATACGAGTTAAACTCAAAATTTGAGCATTTTCCTCGGATAAAATTAGGACGGGTTCACTATAAAGTCCATTTAGACAAGCTCGTTCTGAACACTACAAAACGATCAAAACTGATATTAAATCAAATTTTATGGGTTCGAGTAGTTAATTATGGGCTTTTGAACCTAAAAATACAACTTAAACTCAAAATTTGATCATTTTACTCGGTTAAAATTCGAACCGGTTCATTATAAAGCCTATTTTGACAAGCTCGTTCTGAACCCTACAAAACGATCAAAACTGATATTAAATCAAATTTTATGGGTTCAAATAGTTAATTATGGGCTTTTGAACCTAAAAATACAACTTAAACTCAAAATTTGAGCATTTTACTCGGTTAAAATTCGAATGGGTTCACTATAAAGCCCATTTAGACAAACTCGTTCTGAACCCTACAAAACGATCAAAACTGATATTAAAACAAATTTTATGGTTTCAACTAGTTAATTATGGGCTTTTGAACCTAAAAATACAACTTAAACTCAAAATTTGAGCCTTTTACTCGGTTAAAATTCGAACGGGTTCATTATAAAGCCCATTTAGACAAACTCGTTCTGAACCCTACAAAACGATCAAAACTGATATTAAAACAAATTTTATGGTTCAAATAGTTAATTATGAGCTTTTGAACCTAAAAATACAACTTAAAGTCAAAATTTGATCATTTTACTCGGTTAAAATTCAAACGGGTTCATTATAAAGCCCATTTAGACAAGCTCGTTCTGAACCCTATAAAACGATCAAAACTGATATTAAATCAAATTTTATGGGTTCAAATAGTTAATTATGGGCTTTTGAACCTAAAAATACAACTTAAACTCAAAATTTGAGCATTTTACTCGGTTAAAATTCGAACGGGTTCACTATAAAGCCCATTTAGACAAGCTCGTTCTGAACCCTACAAAACGATCAAAACTGATATTAAATCAAATTTTATGGGTTCGAGTAGTTAATTATGGGCTTTTTGAACCTAAAAATACAACTTAAACTCAAAATTTGAGCATTTTACTCGGTTAAAACTCGAACGGGTTCATTATAAAGCCTATTTTTACAAGCTCGTTCTGAACCCTACAAAACGATCAAAACTGATATTAAATCAAATTTTAAGGTTTCAACTAGTTAATTATGGGCTTTTGAACCTAAAAATACGACTTAAACTCAAAATTTGAGCATTTTACTCGGATAAAATTAGGACGGGTTCACTATAAAGTCCATTTAGACAAGCTCGTTCTGAACACTACAAAACGATCAAAACTGATATTAAATCAAATTTTATGGGTTCGAGTAGTTAATTATGGGCTTTTGAACCTAAAAATACAACTTAAACTCAAAATTTGATCATTTTACTCGGTTAAAATTCGAACCGGTTCATTATAAAGCCTATTTTGACAAGCTCGTTCTGAACCCTACAAAACGATCAAAACTGATATTAAATCAAATTTTATGGGTTCAAATAGTTAATTATGGGCTTTTGAACCTAAAAATACAACTTAAACTCAAAATTTGAGCATTTTACTCGGTTAAAATTCGAACGGGTTCACTATAAAGCCCATTTAGACAAACTCGTTCTGAACCCTACAAAACGATCAAAACTGATATTAAAACAAATTTTATGGTTTCAACTAGTTAATTATGGGCTTTTAAACCTAAAAATACAACTTAAAATCAAAATTTGAGCATTTTACTCGGTTAAAATTCGAACGGGTTCATTATAAAGCCCATTTAGACAAGCTCATTCTAAACCCTACAAAACGATCAAAACTGATATTAAATCAAATTTTAAGGTTTCAACTAGTTAATTATGGGCTTTTGAACCTAAAAATACGACTTAAACTCAAAATTTGAGCATTTTACTCGGTTAAAATTCGAACGGGTTCATTATAAAGCCCATTTAGACAAGCTCGTTCTGAACACTACAAAACGATCAAAACTGATATTAAATCAAATTTTATGGGTTCGAGTAGTTAATTATGGGCTTTTGAACCTAAAAATGCAACTTAAAGTCAAAATTTGATCATTTTACTCGGTTAAAATTCGAACGGGTTCATTATAAAGCCCATTTAGACAAGCTCGTTCTGAACCCTATAAAACGATCAAAACTGATATTAAATCAAATTTTAAGTTTTCAACTAGTTAATTATGGGCTTTTGAACCTAAAAATACAACTTAAACTCAAAATTTGAGCATTTTACTCGGTTAAAATTCGAACGGGTTCATTATAAAGCCCATTTAGACAAACTCGTTCTGAACCCTACAAAACGATCAAAACTGATATTAAAACAAATTTTATGGTTCAAATAGTTAATTATGGGCTTTTGAACCTAAAAATACAACTTAAAGTCAAAATTTGATCATTTTACTCGGTTAAAATTCAAACGGGTTCATTATAAAGCCCATTTAGACAAGCTCGTTCTGAACCCTATAAAACGATCAAAACTGATATTAAATCAAATTTTATGGGTTCAAATAGTTAATTATGGGCTTTTGAACCTAAAAATACAACTTAAACTCAAAATTTGAGCATTTTACTCGGTTAAAATTCGAACGGGTTCACTATAAAGCCCATTTAGACAAGCTCGTTCTGAACCCTACAAAACGATCAAAACTGATATTAAATCAAATTTTATGGGTTCGAGTAGTTAATTATGGGCTTTTGAACCTAAAAATACAACTTAAACTCAAAATTTGAGCATTTTACTCGGTTAAAATTCGAACCGGTTCATTATAAAGCCTATTTTGACAAGCTCGTTCTGAACCCTACAAAACGATCAAAACTGATATTAAATCAAATTTTATGGGTTCAAATAGTTAATTATGGGCTTTTGAACCTAAAAATACAACTTAAACTCAAAATTTGAGCCTTTTACTCGGTTAAAATTCGAACGGGTTCATTATAAAGCCCATTTAGACAAACTCGTTCTGAACCCTACAAAACGATCAAAACTGATATTAAAACAAATTTTATGGTTCAAATAGTTAATTATGGGCTTTTGAACCTAAAAATACAACTTAAAGTCAAAATTTGATCATTTTACTCGGTTAAAATTCAAACGGGTTCATTATAAAGCCCATTTAGACAAGCTCGTTCTGAACCCTATAAAACGATCAAAACTGATATTAAATCAAATTTTATGGGTTCAAATAGTTAATTATGGGCTTTTGAACCTAAAAATACAACTTAAACTCAAAATTTGAGCATTTTACTCGGTTAAAATTCGAACGGGTTCACTATAAAGCCCATTTAGACAAGCTCGTTCTGAACCCTACAAAACGATCAAAACTGATATTAAATCAAATTTTATGGGTTCGAGTAGTTAATTATGGGCTTTTGAACCTAAAAATACAACTTAAACTCAAAATTTGAGCATTTTACTCGGTTAAAACTCGAACGGGTTCATTATAAAGCCTATTTTTACAAGCTCGTTTTGAACCCTACAAAACGATCAAAACTGATATTAAATCAAATTTTAAGGTTTCAACTAGTTAATTATGGGCTTTTGAACCTAAAAATACGACTTAAACTCAAAATTTGAGCATTTTACTCGGATAAAATTAGGACGGGTTCACTATAAAGTCCATTTAGACAAGCTCGTTCTGAACACTACAAAACGATCAAAACTGATATTAAATCAAATTTTATGGGTTCGAGTAGTTAATTATGGGCTTTTGAACCTAAAAATACAACTTAAACTCAAAATTTGATCATTTTACTCGGTTAAAATTCGAACCGGTTCATTATAAAGCCTATTTTGACAAGCTCGTTCTGAACCCTACAAAACGATCAAAACTGATATTAAATCAAATTTTATGGGTTCAAATAGTTAATTATGGGCTTTTGAACCTAAAAATACAACTTAAACTCAAAATTTGAGCATTTTACTCGGTTAAAATTCGAACGGGTTCACTATAAAGCCCATTTAGACAAACTCGTTCTGAACCCTACAAAACGATCAAAACTGATATTAAAACAAATTTTATGGTTTCAACTAGTTAATTATGGGCTTTTAAACCTAAAAATACAACTTAAAATCAAAATTTGAGCATTTTACTCGGTTAAAATTCGAACGGGTTCATTATAAAGCCCATTTAGACAAGCTCATTCTAAACCCTACAAAACGATCAAAACTGATATTAAATCAAATTTTAAGGTTTCAACTAGTTAATTATGGGCTTTTGAACCTAAAAATACGACTTAAACTCAAAATTTGAGCATTTTACTCGTTTAAAATTCGAACGGGTTCATTATAAAGCCCATTTAGACAAGCTCGTTCTGAACACTACAAAACGATCAAAACTGATATTAAATCAAATTTTATGGGTTCGAGTAGTTAATTATGGGCTTTTGAACCTAAAAATGCAACTTAAAGTCAAAATTTGATCATTTTACTCGGTTAAAATTCGAACGGGTTCATTATAAAGCCCATTTAGACAAGCTCGTTCTGAACCCTATAAAACGATCAAAACTGATATTAAATCAAATTTTAAGTTTTCAACTAGTTAATTATGGGCTTTTGAACCTAAAAATACAACTTAAACTCAAAATTTGAGCATTTTACTCGGTTAAAATTCGAACGGGTTCACTATAAAGCCCATTTAGACGAGCTCGTTCTGAACCTACAAAACGATCAAAACTGATATTAAATCAAATTTTATGGGTTCGAGTAGTTAATTATGGGCTTTTGAAACTAAAAATACAACTTAAACTCAAATTTTGAGCATTTTACTTTGTTAAAATTCGAACGGGTTCATTATAAACCCCATTTAGACAAACTCGTTCTGAACCCTACAAAACGATCAAAACTGATATTAAAACAAATTTTATGGTTTCAACTAGTTAATTATGGGCTTTTAAACCTAAAAATACAACTTAAACTCAAAATTTGAGCATTTTACTCGGTTAAAATTCGAACAGGTTCATTATAAAGCTCATTTAGACATGCTCATTCTAAACCCTACAAAACGATCAAAACTGATATTAAATCAAATTTTAAGGTTTCAACTAGTTAATTATGGGCTTTTGAACCTAAAAATACAACTTAAACTCAAAATTTGAGCATTTTACTCGGTTAAAATTCGAACGGGTTCATTATGAAGCCCATTTAGACAAGCTCGTTCTGAACCCTACAAAACGATCAAAACTGGTATTAAATCAAATTTTATGGGTTCAAATAGTTAATTATGGGCTTTTGAACCTAAAAATACAACTTAAACTCAAAATTTGAGCATTTTACTCGGTTAAAATTCGAACGGGTTCATTATAAAGCCCATTTAGACAAGCTCGTTCTGAACCCTATAAAACGATCAAAACTGATATTAAATCAAATTTTATTGGTTCAAATAGTTAATTATGGGCTTTTGAGCCTAAAAATACGACTTAAACTCAAAATTTGAGCATTTTACTCGGATAAAATTAGAACGGGTTCACTATAAAGTCCATTTAGACAAGCTCGTTCTGAACACTACAAAACGATCGAAAATGATATTAAATCAAATTTTATGGGTTCAAATAGGTAATTATGGGCTTTTAAACCTAAAAATACAACTTAAACTCAAAATTTGAGCATTTTACTCGGTTAAAATTCGAACGGGTTTATTATAAAGCCCATTTAGACAAGCTCGTTCTTAACCCTACAAAACGATCAAAACTGATATTAAATCAAATTTTATGGGTTCGAGTAGTTAATTATGGGCTTTTGAACCTAAAAATACAACTTAAACTCAAAATTTGAGCATTTTACTCGGTTAAAATTCGAACGGGTTCATTATGAGGCCCATTTAGACAAGCTCGTTCTGAACCCTACAAAACGATCAAAACTGATATTAAATCAAATTTTATGGGTTCAAATAGTTAATTATGGGCTTTTGAACCTAAAAATACAACTTAAACTCAAAATTTGAGCATTTTACTCGGTTAAAATTCGAACGGGTTCACTATAAAGCCCATTTAGACAAGCTCGTTCTGAACCCTACAAAACGATCAAAACTGATATTAAATCAAATTTTATGGGTTCGAGTAGTTAATTATGGGCTTTTGAACCTAAAAACACAACTTAAACTCAAAATTTGATCATTTTACTCGGTTAAAATTCGAACGGGTTCATTATAAAGCCTATTTTGACAAGCTCGTTCTGAACCCTATAAAACGATCAAAACTGATATTAAATCAAATTTTATGGGTTCAAATAGTTAATTATGGGCTTTTAAACCTAAAAATACGACTTAAACTCAAAATTTGAGCATTTTACTCGGATAAAATTAGAACGGGTTCACTATAAAGTCCATTTAGACAAGCTCGTTCTGAACACTACAAAACGATCAAAAATGATATTAAATCAAATTTTATGGGTTCAAATAGTTAATTATGGGCTTTTAAACCTAAAAATACAACTTAAACTCAAAATTTGAGCATTTTACTCGGTTAAAATTCGAACGGGTTTATTATAAAGCCCATTTAGACAAGCTCGTTCTGAACCCTACAAAACGATCAAAACTGATATTAAATCAAATTTTATGGGTTCAACTAGTTAATTATGGGCTTTTGAACCTAAAAATACAACTTAAACTCAAAATTTGAGCATTTTACTCGGTTAAAATTCGAACGGGTTCATTATAAAGCCCATTTAGACAAGCTCGTTCTGAACCCTATAAAACGATCAAAACTGATATTAAATCAAATTTTAAGTTTTCAACTAGTTAATTATGGGCTTTTGAACCTAAAAATACAACTTAAACTCAAAATTTGAGCATTTTACTCGGTTAAAATTCGAACGGGTTCACTATAAAGCCCATTTAGACAAGCTCGTTCTGAACCTACAAAACGATCAAAACTGATATTAAATCAAATTTTATGGGTTCGAGTAGTTAATTATGGGCTTTTGAAACTAAAAATACAACTTAAACTCAAATTTTGAGCATTTTACTTTGTTAAAATTCGAACGGGTTCATTATAAACCCCATTTAGACAAACTCGTTCTGAACCCTACAAAACGATCAAAACTGATATTAAAACAAATTTTATGGTTTCAACTAGTTAATTATGGGCTTTTAAACCTAAAAATACAACTTAAACTCAAAATTTGAGCATTTTACTCGGTTAAAATTCGAACAGGTTCATTATAAAGCTCATTTAGACATGCTCATTCTAAACCCTACAAAACGATCAAAACTGATATTAAATCAAATTTTAAGGTTTCAACTAGTTAATTATGGGCTTTTGAACCTAAAAATACAACTTAAACTCAAAATTTGAGCATTTTACTCGGTTAAAATTCGAACGGGTTCATTATGAAGCCCATTTAGACAAGCTCGTTCTGAACCCTACAAAACGATCAAAACTGGTATTAAATCAAATTTTATGGGTTCAAATAGTTAATTATGGGCTTTTGAACCTAAAAATACAACTTAAACTCAAAATTTGAGCATTTTACTCGGTTAAAATTCGAACGGGTTCATTATAAAGCCCATTTAGACAAGCTCGTTCTGAACCCTATAAAACGATCAAAACTGATATTAAATCAAATTTTATTGGTTCAAATAGTTAATTATGGGCTTTTGAGCCTAAAAATACGACTTAAACTCAAAATTTGAGCATTTTACTCGGATAAAATTCGAACGGGTTCACTATAAAGTCCATTTAGACAAGCTCGTTCTGAACACTACAAAACGATCGAAAATGATATTAAATCAAATTTTATGGGTTCAAATAGGTAATTATGGGCTTTTAAACCTAAAAATACAACTTAAACTCAAAATTTGAGCATTTTACTCGGTTAAAATTCGAACGGGTTTATTATAAAGCCCATTTAGACAAGCTCGTTCTTAACCCTACAAAACGATCAAAACTGATATTAAATCAAATTTTATGGGTTCGAGTAGTTAATTATGGGCTTTTGAACCTAAAAATACAACTTAAACTCAAAATTTGAGCATTTTACTCGGTTAAAATTCGAACGGGTTCATTATGAGGCCCATTTAGACAAGCTCGTTCTGAACCCTACAAAACGATCAAAACTGATATTAAATCAAATTTTATGGGTTCAAATAGTTAATTATGGGCTTTTGAACCTAAAAATACAACTTAAACTCAAAATTTGAGCATTTTACTCGGTTAAAATTCGAACGGGTTCACTATAAAGCCCATTTAGACAAGCTCGTTCTGAACCCTACAAAACGATCAAAACTGATATTAAATCAAATTTTATGGGTTCGAGTAGTTAATTATGGGCTTTTGAACCTAAAAACACAACTTAAACTCAAAATTTGATCATTTTACTCGGTTAAAATTCGAACGGGTTCATTATAAAGCCTATTTTGACAAGCTCGTTCTGAACCCTATAAAACGATCAAAACTGATATTAAATCAAATTTTATGGGTTCAAATAGTTAATTATGGGCTTTTAAACCTAAAAATACGACTTAAACTCAAAATTTGAGCATTTTACTCGGATAAAATTAGAACGGGTTCACTATAAAGTCCATTTAGACAAGCTCGTTCTGAACACTACAAAACGATCAAAAATGATATTAAATCAAATTTTATGGGTTCAAATAGTTAATTATGGGCTTTTAAACCTAAAAATACAACTTAAACTCAAAATTTGAGCATTTTACTCGGTTAAAATTCGAACGGGTTTATTATAAAGCCCATTTAGACAAGCTCGTTCTGAACCCTACAAAACGATCAAAACTGATATTAAATCAAATTTTATGGGTTCAACTAGTTAATTATGGGCTTTTGAACCTAAAAATACAACTTAAACTCAAAATTTGAGCATTTTACTCGGTTAAAATTCGAACGGGTTCATTATAAAGCCCATTTAGACAAGCTCGTTCTGAACCCTATAAAACGATCAAAACTGATATTAAATCAAATTTTAAGTTTTCAACTAGTTAATTATGGGCTTTTGAACCTAAAAATACAACTTAAACTCAAAATTTGAGCATTTTACTCGGTTAAAATTCGAACGGGTTCACTATAAAGCCCATTTAGACAAGCTCGTTCTGAACCTACAAAACGATCAAAACTGATATTAAATCAAATTTTATGGGTTCGAGTAGTTAATTATGGGCTTTTGAAACTAAAAATACAACTTAAACTCAAATTTTGAGCATTTTACTTTGTTAAAATTCGAACGGGTTCATTATAAACCCCATTTAGACAAACTCGTTCTGAACCCTACAAAACGATCAAAACTGATATTAAAACAAATTTTATGGTTTCAACTAGTTAATTATGGGCTTTTAAACCTAAAAATACAACTTAAACTCAAAATTTGAGCATTTTACTCGGTTAAAATTCGAACAGGTTCATTATAAAGCTCATTTAGACATGCTCATTCTAAACCCTACAAAACGATCAAAACTGATATTAAATCAAATTTTAAGGTTTCAACTAGTTAATTATGGGCTTTTGAACCTAAAAATACAACTTAAACTCAAAATTTGAGCATTTTACTCGGTTAAAATTCGAACGGGTTCATTATGAAGCCCATTTAGACAAGCTCGTTCTGAACCCTACAAAACGATCAAAACTGGTATTAAATCAAATTTTATGGGTTCAAATAGTTAATTATGGGCTTTTGAACCTAAAAATACAACTTAAACTCAAAATTTGAGCATTTTACTCGGTTAAAATTCGAACGGGTTCATTATAAAGCCCATTTAGACAAGCTCGTTCTGAACCCTATAAAACGATCAAAACTGATATTAAATCAAATTTTATTGGTTCAAATAGTTAATTATGGGCTTTTGAGCCTAAAAATACGACTTAAACTCAAAATTTGAGCATTTTACTCGGATAAAATTAGAACGGGTTCACTATAAAGTCCATTTAGACAAGCTCGTTCTGAACACTACAAAACGATCGAAAATGATATTAAATCAAATTTTATGGGTTCAAATAGGTAATTATGGGCTTTTAAACCTAAAAATACAACTTAAACTCAAAATTTGAGCATTTTACTCGGTTAAAATTCGAACGGGTTTATTATAAAGCCCATTTAGACAAGCTCGTTCTTAACCCTACAAAACGATCAAAACTGATATTAAATCAAATTTTATGGGTTCGAGTAGTTAATTATGGGCTTTTGAACCTAAAAATACAACTTAAACTCAAAATTTGAGCATTTTACTCGGTTAAAATTCGAACGGGTTCATTTTGAGGCCCATTTAGACAAGCTCGTTCTGAACCCTACAAAACGATCAAAACTGATATTAAATCAAATTTTATGGGTTCAAATAGTTAATTATGGGCTTTTGAACCTAAAAATACAACTTAAACTCAAAATTTGAGCATTTTACTCGGTTAAAATTCGAACGGGTTCACTATAAAGCCCATTTAGACAAGCTCGTTCTGAACCCTACAAAACGATCAAAACTGATATTAAATCAAATTTTATGGGTTCGAGTAGTTAATTATGGGCTTTTGAACCTAAAAATACAACTTAAACTCAAAATTTGATCATTTTACTCGGTTAAAATTCGAACGGGTTCATTATAAAGCCCATTTAGACAAGCTCGTTCTGAACCCTATAAAACGATCAAAACTGATATTAAATCAAATTTTATGGGTTCAAATAGTTAATTATGGGCTTTTGAACCTAAAAATACAACTTAAACTCAAAATTTGATCATTTTACTCGGTTAAAATTCGAACGGGTTCATTATAAAGCCCATTTAGACAAGCTCGTTCTGAACCCTATAAAACGATCAAAACTGATATTATATCAAATTTTATGGGTTCAAATAGTTAATTATGGGCTTTTGAACCTAAAAATACAACTTAAACTCAAAATTTGAGCATTTTACTCGGTTAAAATTCGAACGGGTTCATTATAAAGCCTATTTTGACAAGCTCGTTCTGAACCCTACAAAACGATCAAAACTGATATTAAATCAAATTTTAAGGTTTCAACTAGTTAATTATGGGCTTTTGAACCTAAAAATACGACTTAAACTCAAAATTTGAGCATTTTACTCGGATAAAATTAGAACTGGTTCATTATAAAGCCCATTTAGACAAGCTCGTTCTGAACCCTATAAAACGATCGAAACTGATATTAAATCAAATTTTATGGGTTCAAATAGTTAATTATGGGCTTTTGAACCTAAAAATACGACTTAAACTCAAAATTTGAGCATTTTACTCGGATAAAATTAGAACGGGTTCACTATAAAGACCATTTAGACAAGCTCGTTCTGAACACTACAAAACGATCGAAAATGATATTAAATCAAATTTTATGGCTTCAAATAGTTAATTATGGGCTTCTAAACCTAAAAATACAACTTAAACTCAAAATTTGAGCATTTTACTCGATTAAAATTCGAACGGGTTTATTATAAAGCCCATTTAGACAAGCTCGTTCTTAACCCTACAAAACGATCAAAACTGATATTAAATCAAATTTTATGGGTTCGAGTAGTTAATTATGGGCTTTTGAACCTAAAAATACAACTTAAACTCAAAATTTGAGCATTTTACTCGGTTAAAATTCGAACGGGTTCATTATGAAGCCCATTTAGACAAGCTCGTTCTGAACCCTACAAAACGATCAAAACTGATATTAAATTTAATTTTATGGGTTCAAATAGTTAATTATGGGCTTTTGAACCTAAAAATACAATTTAAACTCAAAATTTGAGCATTTTACTTGGTTAAAATTTAAACGGGTTCATTATAAAGCCCATTTAGACAAGCTCGTTCTGAACCCTACAAAACGATCAAAACTGATATTAAATCAAATTTTATGAGTTCAAATAGTTAATTATGGGCTTTTGAACCTAAAAATACAACTTAAACTCAAAATTTGATCATTTTAGTCGGTTAAAATTCGAACGGGTTCATTATAAAGCCCATTTAGACAAGCTCGTTCTGAACCCTATAAAACGATCAAAACTGATATTAAATCAAATTTTATGGTTTCAAATAGTTAATTATGGGCTTTTAAACCTAAAAATACAACTTAAACTGAAAATTTGAGCATTTCACACGGTTAAAATTCGAACGAGTTCATTGTAAAGCCCATTTAGACAACCTCGTTCTGAACCTACAAAACAATCAAAACCGATATTAAACCAAATTTTATGGGTTCGAGTAGTTAATTATGGGCTTTTGAACCTAAAAATACAACTTAAACTCAAAATTTGAGCATTTTACTCGGTTAAAATTCGAACGGGTTGATTATAAAGCCCATTTAGACAAACACGTTCTGAACCCTACAAAACGATCAAAACTGATATTAAAACAAATTTTATGGTTTCAACTAGTGAATTATGGGCTTTTAAACCTAAAAATACAACTTAAACTCAAAATTTGAGCATTTTACTCGGTTAAAATTCGAACGGGTTCATTATAAAGCTCATTTTGACATTCTCGTTCTGAACCCTACAAAACGATCAAAAGTGATATTAAATCAAATTTTAAGGTTTCAACTAGTTAATTATGGGCTTTTGAACCTAAAAATACAACTTAAACTCAAAATTTTAGCATTTTACTCGGTTAAAATTCGAACGGGTTCATTATAAAGCCCATTTAAACAAGCTCGTTCTGAACCCTACAAAACCATCAAAACTGATATTAAATCAAATTTTATGGGTTCTAATAGTTAATTATGGGCTTTTGAACCTAAAAATACAACTTAAAGTCAAAATTTGATCATTTTACTCGGTTAAAATTCGAACGGGTTCATTATAAAGCCCATTTAGACAAGCTCGTTCTGAACCCTATAAAACGATCAAAACTGATATTAAATCAAATTTTATGGGTTCAAATAGTTAATTATGGGCTTTTGAACCTAAAAATACAACTTAAACTCAAAATTTGAGCATTTTACTCGGTTAAAATTCGAACGGGTTCACTATAAAGCCCATTTAGACAAGCTCGTTCTGAACCTTACAAAACGATCAAAACTGATATTAAATCAAATTTTATGGGTTCGAGTAGTTAATTATGGGCTTTTGAACCTAAAAATACAACTTAAACTCAAAATTTGATCATTTTACTCGGTTAAAATTCGAACGGGTTCATTATGAAGCCTATTTTGACAAGCTCGTTCTGAACCCTACAAAACGATCAAAACTGATATTAAATCAAATTTTAAGGTTTCAACTAGTTAATTATGGGCTTTTGAACCTAAAAATATGACTTAAACTCAAAATTTGAGCATTTTCTCGGATAAAATTAGAACGGGTTCACTATAAAGTCCATTTAGATAAGCTCGTTCTGAACACTACAAAACGATCGAAAATGATATTAAATCAAATTTTATGGTTTCAAATAGTTAATTGTGGGCTTTTAAACCTAAAAATACAACTTAAACTCAAAATTTAAGCATTTGACTCGGTTAAAATTCAAACGAGTTCATTATAAAGCCCATTTAGACAACCTCGTTCTGAACCTACAAAACGATCAAAACTGATATTAAATAATATTTTATGGGTTCGAGTAGTTAATTATGGGCTTTTGAACCTAAAAATACAACTTAAACTGAAAATTTGAGCATTTCACACGGTTAAAATTCGAACGAGTTCATTATAAAGCCCATTTAGACAACCTCGTTCTGAACCTACAAAACGATCAAAACCGATATTAAACCAAATTTTATGGGTTCGAGTAGTTAATTATGGGCTTTTGAACCTAAAAATACAACTTAAACTCAAAATTTGAGCATTTTACTCGGTTAAAATTCGAACGGGTTGATTATAAAGCCCATTTAGACAAACACGTTCTGAACCCTACAAAACGATCAAAACTGATATTAAAACAAATTTTATGGTTTCAACTAGTGAATTATGGGCTTTTAAAACCTAAAAATACAACTTAAACTCAAAATTTGAGCATTTTACTCGGTTAAAATTCGAACGGGTTCATTATAAAGCTCATTTTGACAAGCTCGTTCTGAACCCTACAAAACGATCAAAACTGATATTAAATCAAATTTTAAGGTTTCAACTAGTTAATTATGGGCTTTTGAACCTAAAAATACAACTTAAACTCAAAATTTGAGCATTTTACTCGGTTAAAATTCGAACGGGTTCATTATAAAGCCCATTTAGACAAGCTCGTTCTGAACCCTACAAAACCATCAAAACTGATATTAAATCAAATTTTATGGGTTCAAATAGTTAATTATGGGCTTTTGAACCTAAAAATACAACTTAAACTCAAAATTTGAGCATTTTACTCGGTTAAAATTCGAACGGGTTCACTATAAAGCCCATTTAGACAAGCTCGTTCTGAACCTTACAAAACGATCAAAACTGATATTAAATCAAATTTTATGGGTTCGAGTAGTTAATTATGGGCTTTTGAACCTAAAAATACAACTTAAACTCAAAATTTGATCATTTTACTCGGTTAAAATTCGAACGGGTTCATTATGAAGCCTATTTTGACAAGCTCGTTCTGAACCCTACAAAACGATCAAAACTGATATTAAATCAAATTTTAAGGTTTCAACTAGTTAATTATGGGCTTTTGAACCTAAAAATATGACTTAAACTCAAAATTTGAGCATTTTCTCTGATAAAATTAGAACGGGTTCACTATAAAGTCCATTTAGATAAGCTCGTTCTGAACACTACAAAACGATCGAAAATGATATTAAATCAAATTTTATGGTTTCAAATAGTTAATTGTGGGCTTTTAAACCTAAAAATACAACTTAAACTCAAAATTTAAGCATTTGACTCGGTTAAAATTCAAACGAGTTCATTATAAAGCCCATTTAGACAACCTCGTTCTGAACCTACAAAACGATCAAAACTGATATTAAATAATATTTTATGGGTTCGAGTAGTTAATTATGGGCTTTTGAACCTAAAAATACAACTTAAACTAAAAATTTGAGCATTTTACTCGGTTAAAATTCGAACGGGTTCATTATAAAGCCCATTTAGACAAACTCGTTCTGAACCCTACAAAACGATCAAAACTGATATTAAAATAAATTTTATGGTTTCAACAAGTTAATTATGGGCTTTTAAACCTAAAAATACAACTTAAACTCAAAATTTGAGCATTTTACTCGGTTAAAATTCGAACGGGTTCATTATAAAGCCCATTTAGACAAGCTCATTCTAAACCCTACAAAACGATCAAAACTGATATTAAATCAAATTTTAAGGTTTCAACTAGTTAATTATGGGCTTTTGAACCTAAAAATATAACTTAAACTCAAAATTTGAGCATTTTACTCTGTTAAAATTCGAACGGGTTCATTATAAAGCCCATTTAGACAAACTCGTTCTGAACCCTACAAAACGATCGAAACTGATATTAAATCAAATTTTATGGGTTCAAATAGTTAATTTTGGGCTTTTCAACCTAAAAATACGACTTAAACTCAAAATTTGAACAGTTTACTCTGTTAAAATTCGAACTGGTTCATTATAAAGCCCATTTAGTCAAGCTCGTTCTGAACCCTACAAAACGATCAAAACTGATATTAAATCAAATTTTATGGTTTTAAATAGTTAATTATGGGCTTTTGAACCTAAAAATACAACTTAAACTCAAAATTTGAGCATTTTACTCGGTTAAAATTCGAACGGGTTCACTATAATGCCCATTTAGACAAGCTCGTTCTGAACCCTATAAAACGATCAAAACTGATATTAAATCAAATTTTATGGGTTCAAATAGTTAATTATGGGCTTTTGAACCTAAAAATACAACTTAAACTCAAAATTTGATCATTTTACTCGGTTAAAATTCGAACGGGTTCATTATAAAGCCCATTTAGACAAGCTCGTTCTGAACCCTATAAAACGATCAAAACTGATATTAAATCAAATTTTATGGGTTCAAATAGTTAATTATGGGCTTTTGAACCTAAAAATACAACTTAAACTCAAAATTTGAGCATTTTACTCGGTTAAAATTCGAACGGGTTCATTATGAAGCCCATGTAGACAAGCTCGTTCTGAACCCTACAAAACGATCAAAAGTGATATTAAATCAAATTTTAAGGTTTCAACTAGTTAATTATGGGCTTTTGAACCTAAAAATACAACTTAAACTCAAAATTTGAGCATTTTACTCGGTTAAAATTCGAACGGGTTCATTATCAAGCCCATTTAGACAAGCTCGTTCTGAACCCTATAAAACGATCAAAACTGATATTAAATCAAATTTTATGGGTTCAACTAGTTAATTATGGGCTTTTGAACCTAAAAATACGACTTAAACTCAAAATTTGAGCATTTTACTCGGATAAAATTAGAACGGGTTCACTATAAAGACCATTTAGACAAGCTCGTTCTGAACACTACAAAACGATCGAAAATGATATTAAATCAAATTTTATGGCTTCAAATAGTTAATTATGGGCTTTTAAACCTAAAAATACAACTTAAACTCAAAATTCTAGCATTTTACTCGATTAAAATTCGAACGGGTTTATTATAAAGCCCATTTAGACAAGCTCGTTCTTAACCCTACAAAACGATCAAAACTGATATTAAATAAAATTTTATGGGTTCGAGTAGTTAATTATGGGCTTTTGAACCTAAAAATACAACTTAAAATCAAAATTTGAGCATTTTACTCGGTTAAAATTCGAACGGGTTCATTATGAAGCCCATTTAGACAAGCTCGTTCTAAACCCTACAAAACGATCAAAACTGATATTAAATTTAATTTTATGGGTTCAAATAGTTAATTATGGGCTTTTGAACCTAAAAATACAACTTAAACTCAAAATTTGAGCATTTTACTTGGTTAAAATTCGAACGGGTTCATTATAAAGCCCATTTAGACAAGCTCGTTCTGAACCCTACAAAACGATCAAAACTGATATTAAATCAAATTTTATGAGTTCAAATAGTTAATTATGGGCTTTTGAACCTAAAAATACAACTTAAACTCAAAATTTGATCATTTTACTCGGTTAAAATTCGAACGGGTTCATTATAAAGCCCATTTAGACAAGCTCGTTCTGAACCCTATAAAACGATCAAAACTGATATTAAATCAAATTTTATGGTTTCAAATAGTTAATTATGGGCTTTTAAACCTAAAAATACAACTTAAACTGAAAATTTGAGCATTTGACACGGTTAAAATTCGAACGAGTTCATTATAAAGCCCATTTAGACAACCTCGTTCTGAACCTACAAAATGATCAAAACCGATATTAAACCAAATTTTATGGGTTCGAGTAGTTAATTATGGGCTTTTGAACCTAAAAATACAACTTAAACTCAAAATTTGAGCATTTTACTCGGTTAAAATTCGAACGGGTTCACCATAAAGCCCATTTAGACAAGCTCGTTCTGAACCCTACAAAATGTTTGAAATTGATATTAAATCAAATTTTATGGGTTCAAATAGTTAATTATGGGCTTCTGAACCTAAAAATACAACTTAAACTCAAAATTCGAACGGGTTGATTATAAAGCCCATTTAGACAAACACGTTCTGAACCCTACAAAACGATCAAAACTGATATTAAAACAAATTTTATGGTTTCAACTAGTGAATTATGGGCTTTTAAACCTAAAAATACAACTTAAACTCAAAATTTGAGCATTTTACTCGGTTAAAATTCGAACGGGTTCATTATAAAGCTCATTTTGACAAGCTCGTTCTGAACCTACAAAACGATCAAAACTGATATTAAATCAAATTTTATGGGTTCGAGTAGTTAATTATGGGCTTTTGAACCTAAAAATACAACTTAAACTCAAAATTTGAGCATTTTACTCGGATAAAATTAGAACGGGTTCACTATAAAGTCCATTTAGACAAGCTCGTTCTGAACCTACAAAACGATCAAAACTGAGATTAAATCAAATTTTATGGGTTCGAGTAGTTAATTATGGGCTTTTGAACCTAAAAATACAACTTAAACTCAAAATTTGAGCATTTTACTCGGTTAAAATTCGAACGGGTTCACTATAAAGTCCATTTAGACAAGCTCGTTCTGAACCTACAAAACGATCAAAACTGATATTAAATCAAATTTTATGGGTTCGAGTAGTTAATTATGGGCTTTTGAACCTAAAAATACAACTTAAACTCAAAATTTGAGCATTTTACTCGGTTAAAATTCGAACGGGTTCATTATAAAGCTCATTTAGACAAGCTCGTTGTTAACCCTACAAAACGATCAAAAATGATATTAAATCAAATTTTAAGGTTTCAACTAGTTAATTATGGGCTTTTGAACCTAAAAATACAACTTAAACTCAAAATTTGAGCATTTTACTCGGTTAAAATTCTAACGGGTTCATTATGAAGGCCATTTAGACAAACTCGTTCTGAACCCTACAAAACGATCAAAACAGATATTAAAACAAATTTTATGGTTTCAACTAGTTAATTATGGGGTTTTAAACCTAAAAATACAACTTAAACTCAAAATTTGATCATTTTACTCGGTTAAAATTCGAACGGGTTCATTATAAAGCCCATTTAGACAAGCTCGTTCTGAACCCTATAAAACGATCAAAACTGATATTAAATCAAATTTTATGGGTTCAAATATTTAATTATGGGCTTTTGAACCTAAAAATACGACTTAAACTCAAAATTTGAGCATTTTACTCGGTTAAAATTAGAACGGGTTCACTATAAAGTCCATTTAGACAAGCTCGTTCTGAACACTACAAAACGATCGAAAATGATATTAAATCAAATTTTATGGGTTCAAATAGTTAATTATGGGCTTTTAAACCTAAAAATACAACTTAAACTCAAAATTTGAGCATTTTACTCGGTTAAAATTCGAACGGGTTCATTATAAAGCCCATTTAGACAAACTCGTTCTGAACCCTACAAAACGATCAAAACTGATATTAAAATAAATTTTATGGTTTCAACAAGTTAATTATGGGCTTTTGAACCTAAAAATACAACTTAAACTCAAAATTTGAGCATTTTACTCGGTTAAAATTCGAACGGGTTCACTATAAAGCCCATTTAGACAAGCTCTTTCTGAACCTTACAAAACGATCAAAACTGATATTAAATCAAATTTTATGGGTTCGAGTAGTTAATTATGGGCTTTTGAACCTAAAAATACAACTTAAACTCAAAATTTGATCATTTTACTCGGTTAAAATTCGAACGGGTTCATTATGAAGCCTATTTTGACAAGCTCGTTCTGAACCCTACAAAACGATCAAAACTGATATTAAATCAAATTTTAAGGTTTCAACTAGTTAATTATGGGCTTTTGAACCTAAAAATATGACTTATACTCAAAATTTGAGCATTTTCTCGGATAAAATTAGAACGGGTTTACTATAAAGTCCATTTAGACAAGCTCGTTCTGAACACTACAAAACGATCGAAAATGATATTAAATCAAATTTTATGGTTTCAAATAGTTAATTGTGGGCTTTTAAACCTAAAAATACAACTTAAACTCAAAATTTAAGCATTTGACTCGGTTAAAATTCGAACGAGTTCATTATAAAGCCCATTTAGACAACCTCGTTCTGAACCTACAAAATGATCAAAACCGATATTAAACCAAATTTTATGGGTTCGAGTAGTTAATTATGGGCTTTTGAACCTAAAAATACAACTTAAACTCAAAATTTGAGCATTTTACTCGGTTAAAATTCGAACGGGTTCACCATAAAGCCCATTTAGACAAGCTCGTTCTGAACCCTACAAAATGTTTGAAATTGATATTAAATCAAATTTTATGGGTTCAAATAGTTAATTATGGGCTTCTGAACCTAAAAATACAACTTAAACTCAAAATAGTTAATTAGACAAACACGTTCTGAACCCTACAAAACGATCAAAACTGATATTAAAACAAATTTTATGGTTTCAACTAGTGAATTATGGGCTTTTAAACCTAAAAATACAACTTAAACTCAAAATTTGAGCATTTTACTCGGTTAAAATTCGAACGGGTTCATTATAAAGCTCATTTTGACAAGCTCGTTCTGAACCCTACAAAACGATCAAAACTGATATTAAATCAAATTTTAAGGTTTCAACTAGTTAATTATGGGCTTTTGAACCTAAAAATACAACTTAAACTCAAAATTTGAGCATTTTACTCGGTTAAAATTCGAACGGGTTCATTATAAAGCCCATTTAGACAAGCTCGTTCTGAACCCTACAAAACCATCAAAACTGATATTAAATCAAATTTTATGGGTTCTAATAGTTAATTATGGGCTTTTGAACCTAAAAATACAACTTAAAGTCAAAATTTGATCATTTTACTCGGTTAAAATTCGAACGGGTTCAATATAAAGCCCATTTAGACAAGCTCGTTCTGAACCCTACAAAACGATCAAAACTGATATTAAATCAAATTTTATGGGTTCAAATAGTTAATTATGGGCTTTTGAACCTAAAAACACAACTTAAAGTCAAAATTTGAGCATTTTACTCGGTTAAAATTCGAACGGGTTCATTATAAAGCCCATTTAGACAAGCTCGTTCTGAACCCTATAAAACGATCAAAACTGATATTAAATCAAATTTTATGGGTTCAAATAGTTAATTATGGGCTTTTGAACCTAAAAATACAACTTAAACTCAAAATTTGAGCATTTTACTCGGTTAAAATTCGAACGGGTTCACTATAAAGCCCATTTAGACAAGCTCGTTCTGAACCCTACACAACGATCAAAACTGATATTAAATCAAATTTTATGGGTTCGAGTAGTTAATTATGGGCTTTTGAACCTAAAAATACAACTTAAACTCAAAATTTGATCATTTTACTTGGTTAAAATTCGAACGGGTTCATTATAAAGCCTATTTTGACAAGCTCGTTCTGAACCCTACAAAACGATCAAAACTGATATTAAATCAAATTTTAACGTTTCAACTAGTTAATTATGGGCTTTTGAACCTAAAAATACGACTTAAACTCAAAATTTGAGCATTTTACTCGGATAAAATTAGAACGGGTTCACTATAAAGTCCATTTAGACAAGCTCGTTCTGAACACTACAAAACGATCGAAAATGATATTAAATCAAATTTTATGGTTTCAAATAGTTAATTATGGGCTTTTAAACCTAAAAATACAACTTAAACTCAAAATTTGAGCATTTGACTCGGTTAAAATTCGAACGAGTTAATTATAAAGCCCATTTAGACAAGCTCGTTCTGAACCTACAAAACGATCAAAACTGATATTAAATCAAATTTTATGGGTTCGAGTAGTTAATTATGGGCTTTTGAACCTAAAAATACAACTTAAACTCAAAATTTGAGCATTTTACTCGGATAAAATTAGAACGGGTTCACTATAAAGTCCATTTAGACAAGCTCGTTCTGAACCTACAAAACGATCAAAACTGAGATTAAATCAAATTTTATGGGTTCGAGTAGTTAATTATGGGCTTTTGAACCTAAAAATACAACTTAAACTCAAAATTTGAGCATTTTACTCGGTTAAAATTCGAACGGGTTCACTATAAAGTCCATTTAGACAAGCTCGTTCTGAACCTACAAAACGATCAAAACTGATATTAAATCAAATTTTATGGGTTCGAGTAGTTAATTATGGGCTTTTGAACCTAAAAATACAACTTAAACTCAAAATTTGAGCATTTTACTCGGTTAAAATTCGAACGGGTTCATTATAAAGCTCATTTAGACAAGCTCGTTGTTAACCCTACAAAACGATCAAAAATGATATTAAATCAAATTTTAAGGTTTCAACTAGTTAATTATGGGCTTTTGAACCTAAAAATACAACTTAAACTCAAAATTTGAGCATTTTACTCGGTTAAAATTCTAACGGGTTCATTATGAAGGCCATTTAGACAAACTCGTTCTGAACCCTACAAAACGATCAAAACAGATATTAAAACAAATTTTATGGTTTCAACTAGTTAATTATGGGGTTTTAAACCTAAAAATACAACTTAAACTCAAAATTTGATCATTTTACTCGGTTAAAATTCGAACGGGTTCAATATAAAGCCCATTTAGACAAGCTCGTTCTGAACCCTATAAAACGATCAAAACTGATATTAAATCAAATTTTATGGGTTCAAATATTTAATTATGGGTTTTTGAAACTAAAAATACGACTTAAACTCAAAATTTGAGCATTTTACTCGGTTAAAATTAGAACGGGTTCACTATAATGCCCATTTAGACAAGCTCGATCTTAACCCTACAAAACGATCAAAACTGATATTAAATCAAATTTTAAGGTTTCAACTAGTTAATTATGGGCTTTTGAACCTAAAAATACAACTTAAACTCAAAATTTGAGCATTTTACTCGGTTAAAATTCGAACGGGTTCATTATAAAGCCTATTTTGACAAGCTCGTTCTAAACCTTACAAGACGATCAAAACTGATATTAAATCAAATTTTAAGGTTTCAACTAGTTAATTATGGGCTTTTGAACCTAAAAATACAACTTAAACTCAAAATTTGAGCATTTTACTCGGTTAAAATTCGAACGGGTTCATTATGAAGCCCATTCAGACAAGCTCGTTCTGAACCCTACAAAACGATCAAAACTGATATTAAATCAAATTTTATGGGTTCAACTAGTTAATTATGGGCTTTTGAACCTAAAAATACAACTTAAACTCAAAATTTGAGCATTTTACTCGGTTTAAAATTCGAACGGGTTCATTATAAAGCCCATTTAGACAACCTCGTTCTGAACCTACAAAACGATCAAAATTGATATTAAATCAAATTTTATGGGTTCAAGTAGTTAATTATGGACTTTTGAACCTAAAAATACAACTTAAACTCAAAATTTGAGCATTTTACTCGGTTAAAATTCGAACGGGTTCATTATAAAGCCCATTTAGACAATCTCGTTCTGAACCCTACAAAACGATCAAAACTGATATTAAAACAAATTTTATGGTTTCAACTAGTTAATTATGGGCTTTTAAACCTAAAAATACAACTTAAACTCAAAATTTGAGCATTTTACCTCGGTTAAAATTCGAACGGGTTCATTATAAAGCTCATTTAGACATGCTCATTCTAAACCCTACAAAACGATCACAACTGATATTAAATCAAATTTTAAGGTTTCAACTAGTTAATTATGGGCTTTTGAACCTAAAAATACAACTTAAACTCAAAATTTGAGCATTTTACTCGGTTAAAATTCGAACGGGTTCATTATAAAGCCTATTTTGACAAGCTCGTTCTAAACCCTACAAGACGATCAAAACTGATATTAAATCAAATTTTAAGGTTTCAACTAGTTAATTATGGGCTTTTGAACCTAAAAATACAACTTAAACTCAAAATTTGAGCATTTTACTCGGATAAAATTAGAACGGGTTCACTATAAAGTCCATTTAGACAAGCTCGTTCTGAACACTACAAAACGATCGAAAATGATATTAAATCAAATTTTATGGGTTCAAATAGTTAATTATGGGCTTTTAAACCTAAAAATACAACTTAAACTCAAAATTTGAGCATTTTACTCGGTTAAAATTCGAACGGGTTTATTATAAAGCCCATTTAGACAAGCTCGTTCTTAACCCTACAAAACGATCAAAACTGATATTAAATCAAATTTTATGGGTTCAACTAGTTAATTATGGGCTTTTGAACCTAAAAATACAGCTTAAACTCAAAATTTGAGCATTTTACTCGGTTAAAATTGAACGGGTTCACTATAAAGCCCATTTAAACAAGTTGTTCTGAACCCTACAAAAAGATCGAAAATGATATTAAATCAAATGTTATGTGTTGAAATAGTTAATTATGGGCTTTTGAACCTAAAAATACAACTTAAACTCAAAATTTGAGCATTTTACTCGGTTAAAATTCGAACGGGTTCATTATAAAGCCCGTTTAGACAATCTCGTTCTGAACCCTACAAAACGATCAAAACTGATATTAAATCAAATTTTATGGGTTCAAATAGTTAATTATGGACTTTTGAATCTAAAATTACAACTTAAACTCAAAATTTGGGGCATTTTATTCGGTTAAAATTTGAACGGGTTCACTATAAAGCCCATTTAGACAAGTTGTTCTGAACCCTACAAAAAGATCGAAAATGATATTAAATCTAATTTTATGGGTTCAAATAGTTAATTATGGGATTTTAAACCTAAAAATACAACTTAAACTCAAAATATGAGCATTTTACTCGGTTAAAATTCGAACGGGTTCATTATAAAGCCCATTTAGACAAGCTCGTTCTGAACCCTACAAAACGATCAAAACAGATATTAAATCAAATTTTATGGGATCAAATAGTTAATTATGGGCTTTTGAACCTAAAAATACGACTTAAACTCAAAATTTGAGCATTTTAATCGGTTAAAATTGAACGAGTTCACTATAAAGCCCATTTAGACAAGTTGTTCTGAACCCTACAAAAAGATCGAAAATGATATTAAATCTAATTTTGTGGGTTCAAATAGTTAATTATGGGATTTTAAACCTAAAAATACAACTTAAACTCAAAATATGAGCATTTTACTCGGTTAAAATTCGAACGGGTTCATTATAAAGCCCATTTAGACAAGCTCGTTCTGAACCCTACAAAACGATCAAAACAGATATTAAATCAAATTTTATGTGTTCAAATAGTTAATTATGGGCTTTTATACCTAAAAATACAACTTAAACTAAAAATTTAGGCTTTTTACTCGGTTAAAATTGGAACGGGTTCACTATAAAGCACATTTAGAAAAGCATGCTAAGATCCCTACAAAATGATCAAAATTGATATTAAATCAAATTTTATGGGTCCAAATTGTTAATTATGGGCTTTTGAACCTAAAAATACAACTTAAACTCAAAATTTGAGCATTTTACTCTGTTAAAATTCGAACGGGTTCATTATAAAGCCCATTTAGACAAGCTCGTTCTGAACCCTACAAAATGATCAAAACTGATATTAAATCAAATTTTATGGGTTCAAATAGTTAATTATGGGCTTTTGAACCTAAAAATACAACTTAAACTTAAAATTTGAGCATTTTACTCGGTTAAAATTTGAACGGGTTCATTATAAGGACCATTTAGACAAGCTCGTTCTGAACCCTACAAAACGATCAAAACTGATATTAAATCAAATTTTATGGATTTAAATAGTTAATTATGGTCTTTTGAACCTAAAAATACGACTTAAACTCAAAATTTGAGCATTTTACTCGGTTAAAATTTGATCGGGTTCACTAAAAACCCCATTTAGACAAGTTATTCTGAACCCTACAAAACGATCGAAAATGATTAAATCAAATTTTATGGGTTCTAATAGGTAATTATGGGCTTTTAAACATTAAAATACAACTTAAAATCAAAATTTGAGCATTTTACTCTGTTAAAATTCGAACGGGTTCACTATAATGTCCATTTAGACAAGCTCGTTCTAAACCCTACAAAACGATCGAAAATGATATTAAATCAAATTTTATGGGTTCAAATAGTTAATTACGGGCTTTTAAACCTAAAAATACAACTTAAACTCAAAATTTGAGCATTTTACTCGGTTAAAATTCGAACGGGTTCATTATAAAGCCCATTTAGACAATCTCGTTCTGAACCCTACAAAACGATCAAAACTGATATTAAAACAAATTTTATGGTTTCAACTAGTTAATTATGGGCTTTTAAACCTAAAAATACAACTTAAACTCAAAATTTGAGCATTTTACTCGGTTAAAATTCGAACGGGTTCATTATAAAGCTCATTTAGACATGCTCATTCTAAACCCTACAAAACGATCAAAACTGATATTAAATCAAATTTTAAGGTTTCAACTAGTTAATTATGGGCTTTTGAACCTAAAAATACAACTTAAACTCAAAATTTGAGCATTTTACTCGGTTAAAATTCGAACGGGTTCATTATAAAGCCTATTTTGACAAGCTCGTTCTAAACCCTACAAGACGATCAAAACTGATATTAAATCAAATTTTAAGGTTTCAACTAGTTAATTATGGGCTTTTGAACCTAAAAATACAACTTAAACTCAAAATTTGAGCATTTTACTCGGATAAAATTAGAACGGGTTCCCTATAAAGTCCATTTAGACAAGCTCGTTCTGAACACTACAAAACGATCGAAAATGATATTAAATCAAATTTTATGGGTTCAAATAGTTAATTATGGGCTTTTAAACCTAAAAATACAACTTAAACTCAAAATTTGAGCATTTTACTCGGTTAAAATTCGAACGGGTTCATTATAAAGCCCGTTTAGACAATCTCGTTCTGAACCCTACAAAACGATCAAAACTGATATTAAATCAAATTTTATGGGTTCAAATAGTTAATTATGGACTTTTGAATCTAAAAATACAACTTAAACACAAAATTTGGGCATTTTATTCGGTTAAAATTTGAACGGGTTCACTATAAAGCCCATTTAGACAAGTTGTTCTGAACCCTACAAAAAGAATGAAAATGATATTAAATCAAATGTTATGTGTTGAAATAGTTAATTATGGGCTTTTCAACCTAAAAATACAACTTAAACTCAAAATTTGAGCATTTTACTCGGTTAAAATTCGAACGGGTTCATTATAAAGCCCGTTTAGACAATCTCGTTCTGAACCCTACAAAACGATCAAAACTGATATTAAATCAAATTTTATGGGTTCAAATAGTTAATTATGCACTTTTGAATCTAAAATTACAACTTAAACTCAAAATTTGGGCATTTTATTCTGTTAAAATTTGAACGGGTTCACTATAAAGCCCATTTAGACAAGTTGTTCTGAACCCTACAAAAAGATCGAAAATGATATTAAATCTAATTTTATGGGTTCAAATAGTTAATTATGGGATTTTAAACCTAAAAATACAACTTAAACTCAAAATATTAGCATTTTACTCGGTTAAAATTCGAAGGGGTTCATTATAAAGCCCATTTAGACAAGCTCGTTCTGAACCCTACAAAACGATCAAAACTGATATTAAATCAAATTTTATGGGATCAAATAGTTAATTATGGGCTTTTGAACCTAAAAATACGACTTAAACTCAAAATTTGGGTATTTTATTCGGTTAAAATTTGAACGGGTTCACTATAAAGCCCATTTAGACAAGTTGTTCTGAACCCTACAAAAAGATCGAAAATGATATTAAATCTAATTTTATGGGTTCAAATAGTTAATTATGGGCTTTTAAACCTAAAAATACAACTTAAACTCAAAATATGAGCATTTTACTCGGTTAAAATTCGAACGGATTCATTATAAAGCCCATTTAGACAAGCTCGTTCTGAACCCTACAAAAAGATCAAAACTGATATTAAATCAAATTTTATGGGATCAAATATTTAATTATGGGCTTTTGAACCTAAAAATACGACTTAAACTCAAAATTTGAGAATTTTACTCGGTTAAAATTCGAAAGGATTCATTATAAAGCCCATTTAGACAAGCTCGTTCTGAACCCTACAAAACGATCAAAACTGATATTAAATCAAATTTTATGTGTTCAAATAGTTAATTATGGGCTTTTATACCTAAAAATACAACTTAAACTAAAAATTTAGGCTTTTTACTCGGTTAAAATTGGAACGGGTTCACTATAAAGCACATTTAGAAAAGCATGCTAAGATCCCTACAAAATGATCAAAATTGATATTAAATCAAATTTTATGGGTCCAAATTGTTAATTATGGGCTTTTGAACCTAAAAATACAACTTAAACTCAAAATTTGAGCATTTTACTCTGTTAAAATTCGAACGGGTTCATTATAAAGCCCATTTAGACAAGCTCGTTCTGAACCCTACAAAATGATCAAAACTGATATTAAATCAAATTTTATGGGTTCAAATAGTTAATTATGGGCTTTTGAACCTAAAAATACAACTTAAACTTAAAATTTGAGCATTTTACTCGGTTAAAATTCGAACGGGTTCATTATAAGGACCATTTAGACAAGCTCGTTCTGAACCCTACAAAACGATCAAAACTGATATTAAATCAAATTTTATGGATTTAAATAGTTAATTATGGTCTTTTGAACCTAAAAATACGACTTAAACTCAAAATTTGAGCATTTTATTCGGTTAAAATTTGATCGGGTTCACTAAAAACCCCATTTAGACAAGTTGTTCTGAACCCTACAAAACGATCGAAAATGATTAAATCAAATTTTATGGGTTCTAATAGGTAATTATGGGCTTTTAAACATTAAAATACAACTTAAAATCAAAATTTGAGCATTTTACTCTGTTAAAATTCGAACGGGTTCACTATAATGTCCATTTAGACAAGCTCGTTCTAAACCCTACAAAACGATCGAAAATGATATTAAATCAAATTTTATGCGTTCAAATAGTTAATTACGGGCTTTTAAACCTAAAAATACAACTTAAACTCAAAATTTGAGCATTTTACTCGGTTAAAATTCGAACGGGTTCATTATAAAGCCTATTTTGACAAGCTCGTTCTGAACCCTATAAAACGATCAAAACTGATATTAAATCAAATTTTATGGGTTCAAATAGTTAATTATGGGCTTTTGAACCTAAAAATACGACTTAAACTCAAAATTTGAGCATTTTACTCAGATAAAATTAGAACGGGTTCACTATAAAGTCCATTTAGACAAGCTCGTTCTGAACACTACAAAACGATCGAAAATGATATTAAATCAAATTTTATGGGTTCAAATAGTTAATTATGGGCTTTTAAACCTAAAAATACAACTTAAACTCAAAATTTGAGCATTTTACTCGGTTAAAATTCGAACGGGTTTATTATAAAGCCC
Organism: Abelmoschus esculentus; assembly: GCA_035048815.1. NCBI lineage: Eukaryota > Viridiplantae > Streptophyta > Magnoliopsida > Malvales > Malvaceae > Abelmoschus > Abelmoschus esculentus. Next base: position 10,768,075 of record JAUCBN010000059.1, on the reverse strand, counting down.
ATTTAGACAAGCTCGTTCTTAACCCTACAAAACGATCAAAACTGATATTAAATCAAATTTTATGGGTTTCAACTAGTTAATTATGGGCTTTTGAACCTAAAAATACAGCTTAAACTCAAAATTTGAGCATTTTACTCGGTTAAAATTGAACGGGTTCACTATAAAGCCCATTTAAACAAGTTGTTCTGAACCCTACAAAAAGATCGAAAATGATATTAAATCAAATGTTATGTGTTGAAATAGTTAATTATGGGCTTTTGAACCTAAAAATACAACTTAAACTCAAAATTTGAGCATTTTACTCGGTTAAAATTCGAACGGGTTCATTATAAAGCCCGTTTAGACAATCTCGTTCTGAACCCTACAAAACGATCAAAACTGATATTAAATCAAATTTTATGGGTTCAAATAGTTAATTATGGACTTTTGAATCTAAAATTACAACTTAAACTCAAAATTTGGGCATTTTATTCGGTTAAAATTTGAACGGGTTCACTATAAAGCCCATTTAGACAAGTTGTTCTGAACCCTACAAAAAGATCGAAAATGATATTAAATCTAATTTTATGGGTTCAAATAGTTAATTATGGGATTTTAACCTAAAAATACAACTTAAACTCAAAATATGAGCATTTTACTCGGTTAAAATTCGAACGGTTTCATTATAAAGCCCATTTAGACAAGCTCGTTCTGAACCCTACAAAACGATCAAAACAGATATTAAATCAAATTTTATGGGATCAAATAGTTAATTATGGGCTTTTGAACCTAAAAATACGACTTAAACTCAAAATTTGAGCATTTTAATCGGTTAAAATTGAACGAGTTCACTATAAAGCCCATTTAGAAAAGTTGTTCTGAACCCTACAAAAAGATCGAAAATGATATTAAATCTAATTTTGTGGGTTCAAATAGTTAATTATGGGATTTTAAACCTAAAAATACAACTTAAACTCAAAATATTAGCATTTTACTCGGTTAAAATTCGAACGGGTTCATTATAAAGCCCATTTAGACAAGCTCGTTCTGAACCCTACAAAACGATCAAAACTGATATTAAATCAAATTTTATGTGTTCAAATAGTTAATTATGGGCTTTTATACCTAAAAATACAACTTAAACTAAAAATTTAGGCTTTTTACTCGGTTAAAATTGGAACGGGTTCACTATAAAGCACATTTAGAAAAGCATGCTAAGATCCCTACAAAATGATCAAAATTGATATTAAATCAAATTTTATGGGTCCAAATTGTTAATTATGGGCTTTTGAACCTAAAAATACAACTTAAACTCAAAATTTGAGCATTTTACTCTGTTAAAATTCGAACGGGTTCATTATAAAGCCCATTTAGACAAGCTCGTTCTGAACCCTACAAAATGATCAAAACTGATATTAAATCAAATTTTATGGGTTCAAATAGTTAATTATGGGCTTTTGAACCTAAAAATACAACTTAAACTTAAAATTTGAGCATTTTACTCGGTTAAAATTCGAACGGGTTCATTATAAGGACCATTTAGACAAGCTCGTTCTGAACCCTACAAAACGATCAAAACTGATATTAAATCAAATTTTATGGATTTAAATAGTTAATTATGGTCTTTTGAACCTAAAAATACGACTTAAACTCAAAATTTGAGCATTTTACTCGGTTAAAATTTGATCGGGTTCACTAAAAACCCCATTTAGACAAGTTATTCTGAACCCTACAAAACGATCGAAAATGATTAAATCAAATTTTATGGGTTCTAATAGGTAATTATGGGCTTTTTAAACATTAAAATACAACTTAAAATCAAAATTTGAGCATTTTACTCTGTTAAAATTCGAACGGGTTCACTATAATGTCCATTTAGACAAGCTCGTTCTAAACCCTACAAAACGATCGAAAATGATATTAAATCAAATTTTATGGGTTCAAATAGTTAATTACGGGCTTTTAAACCTAAAAATACAACTTAAACTCAAAATTTGAACATTTTACTCGGTTAAAATTCGAACGGGTTCATTATAAAGCCCATTTAGACAATCTCGTTCTGAACCCTACAAAACGATCAAAACTGATATTAAAACAAATTTTATGGTTTCAACTAGTTAATTATGGGCTTTTAAACCTAAAAATACAACTTAAACTCAAAATTTGAGCATTTTACTCGGTTAAAATTCGAACGGGTTCATTATAAAGCTCATTTAGACATGCTCATTCTAAACCCTACAAAACGATCAAAACTGATATTAAATCAAATTTTAAGGTTTCAACTAGTTAATTATGGGCTTTTGAACCTAAAAATACAACTTAAACTCAAAATTTGAGCATTTTACTCGGTTAAAATTCGAACGGGTTCATTATAAAGCCTATTTTGACAAGCTCGTTCTAAACCCTACAAGACGATCAAAACTGATATTAAATCAAATTTTAAGGTTTCAACTAGTTAATTATGGGCTTTTGAACCTAAAAATACAACTTAAACTCAAAATTTGAGCATTTTACTCGGATAAAATTAGAACGGGCTCCCTATAAAGTCCATTTAGACAAGCTCGTTCTGAACACTACAAAACGATCGAAAATGATATTAAATCAAATTTTATGGGTTCAAATAGTTAATTATGGGCTTTTAAACCTAAAAATACAACTTAAACTCAAAATTTGAGCATTTTACTCGGTTAAAATTCGAACGGGTTCATTATAAAGCCCGTTTAGACAATCTCGTTCTGAACCCTACAAAACGATCAAAACTGATATTAAATCAAATTTTATGGGTTTCAAATAGTTAATTATGGACTTTTGAATCTAAAAATACAACTTAAACTCAAAATTTGGGCATTTTATTCGGTTAAAATTTGAACGGGTTCACTATAAAGCCCATTTAGACAAGTTGTTCTGAACCCTACAAAAAGATCGAAAATGATATTAAATCAAATGTTATGTGTGGAAATAGTTAATTATGGGCTTTTCAACCTAAAAATACAACTTAAACTCAAAATTTGAGCATTTTACTCGGTTAAAATTCGAACGGGTTCATTATAAAGCCCGTTTAGACAATCTCGTTCTGAACCCTACAAAACGATCAAAACTGATATTAAATCAAATTTTATGGGTTCAAATAGTTAATTATGCACTTTTGAATCTAAAATTACAACTTAAACTCAAAATTTGGGCATTTTATTCGGTTAAAATTTGAACGGGTTCACTATAAAGCCCATTTAGACAAGTTGTTCTGAACCCTACAAAAAGATCGAAAATGATATTAAATCTAATTTTATGGGTTTCAAATAGTTAATTATGGGATTTTAAACCTAAAAATACAACTTAAACTCAAAATATTAGCATTTTACTCGGTTAAAATTCGAAGGGGTTCATTATAAAGCCCATTTAGACAAGCTCGTTCTGAACCCTACAAAACGATCAAAACTGATATTAAATCAAATTTTATGGGATCAAATAGTTAATTATGGGCTTTTGAACCTAAAAATACGACTTAAACACAAAATTTGGGTATTTTATTCGGTTAAAATTTGAACGGGTTCACTATAAAGCCCATTTAGACAAGTTGTTCTGAACCCTACAAAAAGATCGAAAATGATATTAAATCTAATTTTATGGGTTCAAATAGTTAATTATGGGCTTTTAAACCTAAAAATACAACTTAAACTCAAAATATGAGCATTTTACTCGGTTAAAATTCGAACGGATTCATTATAAAGCCCATTTAGACAAGCTCGTTCTGAACCCTACAAAAAGATCGAAAATGATATTAAATCTAATTTTATGGGTTCAAATAGTTAATTATGGGCTTTTAAACCTAAAAATACAACTTAAACTCAAAATTTGAGAATTTTACTCGGTTAAAATTCGAAAGGATTCATTATAAAGCCCATTTAGACAAGCTCGTTCTGAACCCTACAAAACGATCAAAACTGATATTAAATCAAATTTTATGTGTTCAAATAGTTAATTATGGGCTTTTATACCTAAAAATACAACTTAAACTAAAAATTTAGGCTTTTTACTCGGTTAAAATTGGAACGGGTTCACTATAAAGCACATTTAGAAAAGCATGCTAAGATCCCTACAAAATGATCAAAATTGATATTAAATCAAATTTTATGGGTCCAAATTGTTAATTATGGGCTTTTGAACCTAAAAATACAACTTAAACTCAAAATTTGAGCATTTTACTCTGTTAAAATTCGAACGGGTTCATTATAAAGCCCATTTAGACAAGCTCGTTCTGAACCCTACAAAATGATCAAAACTGATATTAAATCAAATTTTATGGGTTCAAATAGTTAATTATGGGCTTTTGAACCTAAAAATACAACTTAAACTTAAAATTTGAGCATTTTACTCGGTTAAAATTCGAACGGGTTCATTATAAGGACCATTTAGACAAGCTCGTTCTGAACCCTACAAAACGATCAAAACTGATATTAAATCAAATTTTATGGATTTAAATAGTTAATTATGGTCTTTTGAACCTAAAAATACGACTTAAACTCAAAATTTGAGCATTTTATTCGGTTAAAATTTGATCGGGTTCACTAAAAACCCCATTTAGACAAGTTGTTCTGAACCCTACAAAACGATCGAAAATGATTAAATCAAATTTTATGGGTTCTAATAGGTAATTATGGGCTTTTAAACATTAAAATACAACTTAAAATCAAAATTTGAGCATTTTACTCTGTTAAAATTCGAACGGGTTCACTATAATGTCCATTTAGACAAGCTCGTTCTAAACCCTACAAAACGATCGAAAATGATATTAAATCAAATTTTATGGGTTCAAATAGTTAATTACGGGCTTTTAAACCTAAAAATACAACTTAAACTCAAAATTTGAGCATTTTACTCGGTTAAAATTCGAACGGGTTCATTATAGAGCCCATTTAGACAAGCTCGTTCTGAACCCTACAAAACGATCAAAACTGATATTAAATCAAATTTTATGTGTTCAAATAGTTAATTGTGGGCTTTTAAACCTAAAAATACAAGTTAAACTAAAAATTTGAGCATTTTACTCGGTTAAAATTCGAACGGGTTCATTATAAGGACCATTTAGACAAGCTCGTTCTGAACCCTACAAAACGATCAAAACTGATATTAAATCAAATTTTATAGGTTCAAATAGTTAATTTTGGGCTTTTGAACCTAAAAATACGACTTAAACTAAAAATTTGGGCCTTTTACTCGGTTAAAATTCGAAAGGATTCATTATAGAGCCCATTTAGACAAGCTCGTTCTGAACCCTACAAAACGATCAAAACTGATATTAAATCAAATTTTATGTGTTCAAATAGTTAATTATGGGCTTTTATACCTAAAAATACAACTTAAACTAAAAATTTGGGCTTTTTACTCGGTTAAAATTGGAACGGGTTCACTATAAAGCACATTTAGACAAGCATGCTAAGATCCCTACAAAATGATCAAAATTGATATTAAATCAAATTTTATGGGTCCAAAATGTTAATTATGGGCTTTTGAACCTAAAAATACAACTTAAACTCAAAATTTGAGCATTTTACTCTGTTAAAATTCGAACGGGTTCATTATAAAGCCCATTTAGACAAGCTCGTTCTGAACCCTACAAAATGATCAAAACTGATATTAAATCAAATTTTATGGGTTCAAATAGTTAATTATGGGATTTTGAACCTAAAAATACAACTTAAACTAAAAATTTGGGCTTTTTACTAGGTTAAAATTGGAACGGGTTCACTATAAAGCACATTTAGACAAGCATGCTCAGAACACTACAAAATGATCAAAACTGATATTAAATCAAATTTTATGGGTTCAAATAGTTAATTATGGGCTTTTGAACCTAAAAATACGACTTAAACCCAAAATTTGAGCATTTTAATCGGTTAAAATTGAACGGGTTCACTATAAAGCCCATTTAGACAAGTTGTTCTGAACCCTACAAAAAGATCGAAAATTATATTAAATCAAATTTTATGTGTTGAAATAGTTAATTATGGGCTTTTAAACCTAAGAAGACAACTTAAACTCAAAATTTGAGCATTTTACTCGGTTAAAATTCGAACGGGTTCATTATAAAGCCCATTTAGACAAGCTCGTTCTGAACCCTACAAAACGATCAAAACTGATATTAAATCAAATTTTATGGGATCAAATAGTTAATTATGGGCTTTTGAACCTAAAAATACGACTTAAACTCAAAATTTGAGCATTTTACTCGGTTAAAATTCGAAAGGATTCATTATAGAGCCCATTTAGACAAGCTCGTTCTGAACCCTACAAAACGATCAAAACTGATATTAAATCAAATTTTATGTGTTCAAATAGTTAATTATGGGCTTTTATACCTAAAAATACAACTTAAACTAAAAATTTGGGCTTTTTACTCGGTTAAAATTGGAACGGGTTCACTATAAAGCACATTTAGACAAGCATGCTAAGATCCCTACAAAATGATCAAAATTGATATTAAATCAAATTTTATGGGTCCAAATTGTTAATTATGGGCTTTTGAACCTAAAAATACAACTTAAACTCAAAATTTGAGCATTTTACTCTGTTAAAATTCGAACGGGTTCATTATAAAGCCCATTTAGACAAGCTCGTTCTGAACCTACAAAACGATCAAAACTGATATTAAATCAAATTTTATGGGTTCAAATAGTTAATTATGGGCTTTTGAACCTAAAAATACAACTTAAACTAAAAATTTGGGCTTTTTACTCGGTTAAAATTGGAACGGGTTCACTATAAAGCACATTTAGACAAGCATGCTCAGAACACTACAAAATGATCAAAACTGATATTAAATCAAATTTTATGGGTTCAAATAGTTAATTATGGGCTTTGGAACCTACAAATACAACTTAAACTCAAAATTTGAGCATTTTACTCGGTTAAAATTCGAACGGGTTCATTATAAAGCCCATTTAGACAAGCTCGTTCTGAACCCTACAAAACGATCAAAACTGATATTAAATCAAATTTTATGGGTTCAAATATTTAATTTTGGGCTTTTGAAGCTAAAAATACGACTTAAACTCAAAATTTGAGCATATTAATCGGTTAAAATTGAACGGGTTCACTATAAAGCCCATTTAGACAAGTTGTTCTGAACCCTACAAAAAATCGAAAATGATATTAAATCAAATTTTATGGGTTGAAATAGTTAATTATGGGCTTTTAAACCTAAAAATACAACTTAAACTCAAAATTTGAGCATTTTACTCGGTTAAAATTCGAACGAGTTCATTATAAAGCCCATTTAGACAAGCTCGTTCTGAACCCTACAAAACGATCAAAACTGATATTAAATCAAATTTTATGGGTTCAAATAGTTAATTATGGGCTTTTGAACCTAAAAATACAACTTAAACTAAAAATTTGGGCTTTTTACTCCGTTAAAATTGGAACGGGTTCACTATAAAGCACATTTAGACAAGCATGCTCAGAACCCTACAAAATGATCAAAACTTATATTAAATCAAATTTTATGGGTTCAAATAGTTAATTATTGGCTTTTGAACCTAAAAATACAACTTAAACTCAAAATTTGAGCATTTTACTCGGTTAAAATTCGAACGGGTTCATTATAGAGCCCATTTAGACAAGCTCGTTCTGAACCCTACAAAACGATCAAAACTGATATTAAATCAAATTTTATGTGTTCAAATAGTTAATTGTGGGCTTTTAAACCTAAAAATACAAGTTAAACTAAAAATTTGAGAATTTTACTCGGTTAAAATTCGAACGGGTTCATTATAAGGACCATTTAGACAAGCTCGTTCTGAACCCTACAAAACGATCAAAACTGATATTAAATCAAATTTTATGGGTTCAAATAGTTAATTTTGGGCTTTTGAACCTAAAAATACGACTTAAACTCAAAATTTGAGCATTTTAATCGGTTAAAATTGAACGGGTTCACTATAAAGCCCATTTAGACAAGTTGTTCTGAACCCTACAAAAAGATCGAAAATTATATTAAATCAAATTTTATGTGTTGAAATAGTTAATTATGGGCTTTTAAACCTAAGAAGACAACTTAAACTCAAAATTTGAGCATTTTACTCGGTTAAAATTCGAACGGGTTCATTATAAAGCCCATTTAGACAAGCTCGTTCTGAACCCTACAAAACGATCAAAACTGATATTAAATCAAATTTTATGGGATCAAATAGTTAATTATGGGCTTTTGAACCTAAAAATACGACTTAAACTCAAAATTTGAGCATTTTACTCGGTTAAAATTCGAAAGGATTCATTATAGAGCCCATTTAGACAAGCTCGTTCTGAACCCTACAAAACGATCAAAACTGATATTAAATCAAATTTTATGTGTTCAAATAGTTAATTGTGGGCTTTTAAACCTAAAAATACAAGTTAAACTAAAAATTTGAGAATTTTACTCGGTTAAAATTCGAACGGGTTCATTATAAGGACCATTTAGACAAGCTCGTTCTGAACCCTACAAAACGATCAAAACTGATATTAAATCAAATTTTATGGGTTCAAATAGTTAATTTTGGGCTTTTGAACCTAAAAATACGACTTAAACTCAAAATTTGAGCATTTTAATCGGTTAAAATTGAACGGGTTCACTATAAAGCCCATTTAGACAAGTTGTTCTGAACCCTACAAAAAGATCGAAAATTATATTAAATCAAATTTTATGTGTTGAAATAGTTAATTATGGGCTTTTAAACCTAAGAAGACAACTTAAACTCAAAATTTGAGCATTTTACTCGGTTAAAATTCGAACGGGTTCATTATAAAGCCCATTTAGACAAGCTCGTTCTGAACCCTACAAAACGATCAAAACTGATATTAAATCAAATTTTATGGGATCAAATAGTTAATTATGGGCTTTTGAACCTAAAAATACGACTTAAACTCAAAATTTGAGCATTTTACTCGGTTAAAATTCGAAAGGATTCATTATAGAGCCCATTTAGACAAGCTCGTTCTGAACCCTACAAAACGATCAAAACTGATATTAAATCAAATTTTATGTGTTCAAATAGTTAATTGTGGGCTTTTAAACCTAAAAATACAAGTTAAACTAAAAATTTGAGAATTTTACTCGGTTAAAATTCGAACGGGTTCATTATAAGGACCATTTAGACAAGCTCGTTCTGAACCCTACAAAACGATCAAAACTGATATTAAATCAAATTTTATGGGTTCAAATAGTTAATTTTGGGCTTTTGAACCTAAAAATACGACTTAAACTCAAAATTTGAGCAATTTAATCGGTTAAAATTGAACGGGTTCACTATAAAGCCCATTTAGAAAACTTGTTCTGAACCCTACAAAAAGATCGAAAATTATATTAAATCAAATTTTATGTGTTGAAATAGTTAATTATGGGCTTTTAAACCTAAGAAGACAACTTAAACTCAAAATTTGAGCATTTTACTCGGTTAAAATTCGAACGGGTTCATTATAAAGCCCATTTAGACAAGCTCGTTCTGAACCCTACAAAACGATCAAAACTGATATTAAATCAAATTTTATGGGATCAAATAGTTAATTATGGGCTTTTGAACCTAAAAATACGACTTAAACTCAAAATTTGAGCATTTTACTCGGTTAAAATTCGAAAGGATTCATTATAGAGCCCATTTAGACAAGCTCGTTCTGAACCCTACAAAACGATCAAAACTGATATTAAATCAAATTTTATGTGTTCAAATAGTTAATTATGGGCTTTTATACCTAAAAATACAACTTAAACTAAAAATTTGGGCTTTTTACTCGGTTAAAATTGGAACGGGTTCACTATAAAGCACATTTAGACAAGCATGCTAAGATCCCTACAAAATGATCAAAATTGATATTAAATCAAATTTTATGGGTCCAAATTGTTAATTATGGGCTTTTGAACCTAAAAATACAACTTAAACTCAAAATTTGAGCATTTTACTCTGTTAAAATTCGAACGGGTTCATTATAAAGCCCATTTAGACAAGCTCGTTCTGAACCCTACAAAATGATCAAAACTGATATTAAATCAAATTTTATGGGTTCAAATAGTTAATTATGGGATTTTGAACCTAAAAATACAACTTAAACTAAAAATTTGGGCTTTTTACTCGGTTAAAATTGGAACGGGTTCACTATAAAGCACATTTAGACAAGCATGCTCAGAACACTACAAAATGATCAAAACTGATATTAAATCAAATTTTATGGGTTCAAATAGTTAATTATGGGCTTTTGAACCTAAAAATACGACTTAAACCCAAAATTTGAGCATTTTAATCGGTTAAAATTGAACGGGTTCACTATAAAGCCCATTTAGACAAGTTGTTCTGAACCCTACAAAAAGATCGAAAATTATATTAAATCAAATTTTATGTGTTGAAATAGTTAATTATGGGCTTTTAAACCTAAGAAGACAACTTAAACTCAAAATTTGAGCATTTTACTCGGTTAAAATTCGAACGGGTTCATTATAAAGCCCATTTAGACAAGCTCGTTCTGAACCCTACAAAACGATCAAAACTGATATTAAATCAAATTTTATGGGATCAAATAGTTAATTATGGGCTTTTGAACCTAAAAATACGACTTAAACTCAAAATTTGAGCATTTTACTCGGTTAAAATTCGAAAGGATTCATTATAGAGCCCATTTAGACAAGCTCGTTCTGAACCCTACAAAACGATCAAAACTGATATTAAATCAAATTTTATGGGTTCAAATAGTTAATTATGGGCTTTTAAACCTAAAAATACAACTTAAACTCAAAATTTGAGCATTTTACTCGGTTAAAATTCGAACGGGTTCACTATAAAGCCCATTTAGACAAGCTCGTTCTGAACCCTACAAAACGATCAAAACTGATATTAAATCAAATTTTATGGGTTCGAGTAGTTAATTATGGGCTTTTGAACCTAAAAATACAACTTAAACTCAAAATTTGAGCATTTTACTCGGTTAAAATTCGAACGGGTTCACTATAAAGCCCATTTCGACAAGCTCGTTCTGAACCCTATAAAACGATCAAAACTGATATTAAATCAAATTTTATGGGTTCGAGAAGTTAATTATGGGCTTTTGAACCTAAAAATACAACTTAAACTCAAAATTTGAGCATTTTACTCGGTTAAAATTCGAACGGGTTCATTATAAAGCCTATTTTGACAAGCTCGTTCTGAACCCTACAAAACGATCAAAACTGATATTAAATCAAATTTTAAGGTTTCAACTAGTTAATTATGGGCTTTTGAACCTAAAAATACGACTTAAACTCAAAATTTGAGCATTTTACTCGGATAAAATTAGAACGGGTTCACTATAAAGTCCATTTAGACAAGCTCGTTCTGAACACTACAAAACGATCAAAACTGATATTAAATCAAATTTTATGGGTTCGAGTAGTTAATTACGGGCTTTTCAACCTAAAAATACAACTTAAACTCAAAATTTGATCATTTTACTCGGTTAAAATTCGAACGGGTTCATTATAAAGCCTATTTTGACAAGCTCGTTCTGAACCCTACAAAACGATCAAAACTGATATTAAATCAAATTTTATGGGTTCAAATAGTTAATTATGGGCTTTTGAACCTAAAAATACAACTTAAACTCAAAATTTGAGCATTTTACTCGATTAAAATTCGAACGGGTTCACTATAAAGCCCATTTAGACAAGCTCGTTCTGAACCCTACAAAACGATCAAAACTGATATTAAATATAATTAAATGGGTTCGAGTAGTTAATTATGGGCTTTTGAACCTAAAAATACAACTTCAACTCAAAATTTGATCATTTTACTCGGTTAAAATTCGAACGGGTTCATTATAAAGCCTATTTTGACAAGCTCGTTCTGAACCCTACAAAACGATCAAAACTGATATTAAATCAAATTTTAAGGTTTCAACTAGTTAATTATGGGCTTTTGAACCTAAAAATACGACTTAAACTCAAAATTTGAGCATTTTACTCGATTAAAATTGGAACGGGTTCACTATAAAGCCCATTTAGACAAGTTGTTTTGAACCCTACAAAACGATCGAAAATGATATTAAATCAAATTTTATGGGTTCAAATAGTTAATTATGGGGTTTTGAACCTAGAAATACAACTTAAACTAAAAATTTGAGCATTTTACTCGGTTAAAATTGGAACGGGTTCACTATAAAGCCCATTTAGACAAGTTGTTCTGAACCCTACAAAACAATCGAAAATGATATTAAATCAAATTTTATGGGTTCAAATAGTTAATTATGGGCTTTTGAACCTAAAAATACAACTTAAACTAAAAATTTGGGCTTTTTACTCTGTTAAAATTGGAACGGGTTCACTATAAAGCACATTTAGACAAGCATGCTCAGAACACTACAAAATGATCAAAACTGATATTAAATCAAATTTTATGGGTTCAAATAGTTAATTATGGGCTTTTGAACCTAAAAATACGACTTAAACCCAAAATTTGAGCATTTTAATCGGTTAAAATTGAACGGGTTCACTATAAAGCCCATTTAGACAAGTTGTTCTGAACCCTACAAAAAGATCGAAAATTATATTAAATCAAATTTTATGTGTTGAAATAGTTAATTATGGGCTTTTAAACCTAAGAAGACAACTTAAACTCAAAATTTGAGCATTTTACTCGGTTAAAATTCGAACGGGTTCATTATAAAGCCCATTTAGACAAGCTCGTTCTGAACCCTACAAAACGATCAAAACTGATATTAAATCAAATTTTATGGGATCAAATAGTTAATTATGGGCTTTTGAACCTAAAAATACGACTTAAACTCAAAATTTGAGCATTTTACTCGGTTAAAATTCGAAAGGATTCATTATAGAGCCCATTTAGACAAGCTCGTTCTGAACCCTACAAAACGATCAAAACTGATATTAAATCAAATTTTATGTGTTCAAATAGTTAATTATGAGCTTTTATACCTAAAAATACAACTTAAACTCAAAATTTGAGCATTTTACTCTGTTAAAATTCGAACGGGTTCATTATAAAGCCCATTTAGACAAGTTGTTCTGAACCCTACAAAACGATCAAAACTGATATGAAATCAAATTTTATGGGTTCAAATAGTTAATTATGGGCTTTTAAACCTAAAAATACAACTTAAACTAAAAATTTGGGCTTTTTACTCGGTTAAAATTGGAACGGGTTCACTATAAAGCACATTTAGACAAGCATGCTCAGAACCCTACAAAATGATCAAAACTGATATTAAATCAAATTTTATGGGTTCAAATAGTTAATTATGGGCTTTGGAACCTACAAATACAACTTAAACTCAAAATTTGAGCATTTTACTCGGTTAAAATTCGAACGGGTTCATTATAAAGCCCATTTAGACAAGCTCGTTCTGAACCCTAAAAAACGATCAAAACTGATATTACATCAAATTTTATGGGTTCAAATATTTAATTTTGGGCTTTTGAAGCTAAAAATACGACTTAAACTCAAAATTTGAGCATATTAATCGGTTAAAATTGAACGGGTTCACTATAAAGCCCATTTAGACAAGTTGTTCTGAACCCTACAAAAAATCGAAAATGATATTAAATCAAATTTTATGGGTTGAAATAGTTAATTATGGGCTTTTAAACCTAAAAATACAACTTAAACTCAAAATTTGAGCATTTTACTCGGTTAAAATTCGAACGGGTTCATTATAAAGCCCATTTAGACAAGCTCGTTCTGAACCCTACAAAACGATCAAAACTGATATTAAATCAAATTTTATGGGTTCAAATAGTTAATTATGGGCTTTTGAACCTAAAAATACAACTTAAACTAAAAATTTGGGCTTTTTACTCCGTTAAAATTGGAACGGGTTCACTATAAAGCACATTTAGACAAGCATGCTCAGAACCCTACAAAATGATCAAAACTTATATTAAATCAAATTTTATGGGTTCAAATAGTTAATTATTGGCTTTTGAACCTAAAAATACAACTTAAACTCAAAATTTGAGCATTTTACTCGGTTAAAATTCAAACGGGTTCATTATCAAGGCCATTTAGACAAGCTCATTCTGAACCCTACAAAATGATCAAAACTGATATTAAATCAAATTTTATGGGTTCAAATAGTTAATTATGGACTTTTGAACCTAAAAATACAACTTAAACTCAAAATTTGGGCATTTTATTCGGTTAAAATTGGAACGGGTTCACTATAAAGCCCATTTAGACAAGTTGTTCTGAACCCTACAAAAAGATCGAAAATGATATTAAATCAAATTTTATGGGTACAACTAGTTAATTATGGGCTTTTGAACCTAAAAATACGACTTAAACTCAAAATTTGAGCATTTTACTCTGTTAAAATTCGAACGTGTTCATTATAAAGCCCATTTAGACAAGCTCGTTCTGAACGCTACAAAACAATCAAAACTGATATTAAATCAAATTTTATGGGTTCAAATAGTTAATTATGGGCTTTTGAACCTAAAAATACGACTTAAACTCAAAATTGTAGCATTTTACTCGGTTAAAATTCGAACGGGTTCATTATAAAGCCCATTTAGACAAGCTCGTTCTGAACCTTACAAAACGATCAAAACCGATATTAAATCAAATTTTATGGGTTGAAATAGTTAATTATGGGCTTTTGAACCTAAAAACACGACTTAAACTCAAAATTTGAGCATTTTACTCGATTAAAATTGGAACGGGTTCACTATAAAGCCCATTTAGACAAGTTGTTTTGAACCCTACAAAACGATCGAAAATGATATTAAATCAAATTTTATGGGTTCAAATAGTTAATTATGGGGTTTTGAACCTAGAAATACAACTTAAACTAAAAATTTGAGCATTTTACTCGGTTAAAATTGGAACGGGTTCACTATAAAGCCCATTTAGACAAGTTGTTCTGAACCCTACAAAACAATCGAAAATGATATTAAATCAAATTTTATGGGTTCAAATAGTTAATTATGGGCTTTTGAACCTAAAAATACAACGTAAACTAAAAATTTGGGCTTTTTACTCGGTTAAAATTGGAACGAGTTCACTATAAAGCACATTTAGACAAGCATGCTCAGAACACTGCAAAATCATCAAAACTTATATGAAATCAAATTTTATGGGTTCAAATAGTTAATTTTGGGCTTTTGAACCTAAAAATACAACTTAAACTCAAAATTTGAGCATTTTACTCGGTTAAAATTCGAACGGGTTCATTACAAAGCGCATTTAGACAAGCTCATTCTGAACCCTACAAAAGGATCAAAACTGATATTAAATCAAATTTTATGGGTTCAAATAGTTAATTATGTGCTTTTGAACCTAAAAATACGACTTAAACTCAAAATTTGAGCATTTTACTCGGTTAAAATTGGAGCGGGTTCACTATAAAGCCCATTTAGACAAGTTGTTTTGAACCCTACAAAACGATCGAAAATTATATTAAATAAAATTTTATGGGTTCAAATAGTTAATTATGGTCTTTTGAACCTAAAAATACAACTTAAACAAAAAATTTAGGCTTTTTACTCGGTTAAAATTGGAACGGGTTCACTATAAAGCACATTTAGACAAGCATGCTCAGAACCCTACAAAATGATCAAAACTTATATTAAATAAAATTTTTTGGGTTCAAATAGTTAATTATGGGCTTTCGAACCTAAAAATACGACTTAAACTCAAAATTTGAGCATTTTAATCGGTTAAAATTCGAACGGGTTCATTATAGAGCCCATTTAGACAAGCTCGTTCTGAACCCTACAAAACAATCGAAAATGATATTAAATCAAATTTTATGGGTTCAAATAGTTAATTATGGGCTTTTGAACCTAAAAATACAACTTCAACTAAAAATTTGGGCTTTTTACTCTGTTAAAATTGGAACGGGTTCACTATAAAGCACATTTAGACAAGCATGCTCAGATCCCTACAAAATGATCAAAACTTATATCAAACCAAATTTTATGGGTTCAAATAGTTAATTTTGGGCTTTTGAACCTAAAAATATAACTTAAACTCAAAATTTAAGCATTTTAATCGGTTAAAATTTGAACGGGTTCACTATAAAGCCCATTTAGACAAGTTGTTCTGAACCCTACAAAATGATCGAAAATGATATTAAATCAAATTTTATGGGTTGAAATAGTTAATTATGGGCTTTTAAACCGAAAAATACTACTTAAACTCAAAATTTGAGCATTTTGCTCGGTTAAAATTCCAACGGGTTCACTATAAAGCCCATTTAGACAAGCTCGTTCTGAACCCTACAATATAATCAAAAATGATATTAAATCAAATTTGATGGGTTCAAATAGTTAATTATGGGCTTTTGAACCTAAAAATACAACTTCAACTAAAAATTAGGGCTTTTTACTCGGTTAAAATTGGAACGGGTTCACTATAAAGTCCATTTAGACAAGCTCGTTCTGAACCCTACAAAACGATCAAAACTGATATTAGATCAAACTTTATGGGTTCAAATAGTTAATTATGGGCTTTTAAACCTAAAAACACAACTTAAACTCAAAATTTGAGCATTTTACTCGGTTAAAATTCGAACGGGTTCATTATAAAGCCCATTTATTTAGACAAGCTCATTCTGAACCCTACATAACGATCAAAACTGATATTAAATCAAATTTCTTGGGTTCAAATAGTTAATTATTGGCTTTTGCACCTAAAAATACGACTTAAACTCAAAATTTGAGTATTTTACTTAGTTAAAATTTGAACGGGTTCACTATAAAGCCCATTTAGACAAGTTGTTCTGAACCCTACAAAACGATCGGAAATGATATTAAATCAAATTTTATGGGTTCAAATAGTTAATTATGGGCTTTTAAACCTAAAAATACAACTTAAAGTAAAGATTTGGGCTTTTTACTCGGTTAAAATTGGAACGGGTTCACTACAAAGCACATTTAGACAAGCATGCTCAGATCCCAACAAAATGATCAAAACTTATATTAAATCAAATTTTATGTGTTCAAATAGTTAATTATGGGCTTTTTAACCTAAAAATACAACTTAAACTCAAAATTTGAGCATTTTACTCGGTTAAAATTCGAACGGGTTCACTATAAAGCCCATTTAGAAAAGCTCATTCCGAACCCTACAAAACGATCAAAACTGATATTAAATCAAATTTTATGGGTTCAAATAGTTAATTATGGGCTTTTGAACCTAAAAATACGACTTAAACTCAAAATTTGAGCGTTCTACTCGTTTAAAATTCGCACGGGTTCATTATAAAGCCCATTTAGACAAGCTCGTTCTGAACCCTACAAAACGATCAAAACTGATATTAAATCAAATTTTATGGGTTCAAATAGTTAATTATGGGCTTTTAAACCTAAAAATACAACTTAAACAAAAAATTTGGGCTTTTTACTCGGTTAAAATTGGAACGGGATCACTATAAAGCACATTTAGACAAGCATGCTCAGATCCCAACAAAATGATCAAAACTTATATTAAATCAATTTTTATGGGTTCAAATAGTTAATTATGGGCTTTTTAACCTAAAAATACAACTTAAACTCAAAATTTGAGCATTTTACTCGGTTAAAATTCGAACGAATTCACTATAAAGCCCATTTAGAAAAGCTCATTCCGAACCCTACAAAACGATCAAAATTGATATTAAATCAAATTTTATAGGTTCAAATAGTTAATTTTGGGCTTTTGAACCTAAAAATACGACTTAAACTCAAAATTTGAGCGTTTTACTCGTTTAAAATTCGCACGGGTTCACTATAAAGCCCATTTAGACAAGCTCGTTCTGAACCCTACAATACGATCAAAACTGATATTAAATCAAATTTTATGGGATCAAAGAGTTAATTATAGGCTTTTGAACCTAAAAATACAACTTAAACTCAAAATTTGAGCATTTTACTCGGTTAAAATTCGAACGGGTTCACTATAAAGCTCATTTAGAAAAGCTCATTCCGAACCCTACAAAACTATCAAAACTGATATTAAATCAAATTTTATGGGTCCAAATAGTTAATTACGGGCTTTTGAACCTAAAAATACGACTTAAACTGAAAATTTGAGCGTTTTACTCGTTTAAAATTCGCACGGGTTCACTATAAAGCCCATTTAGACAAGCTCGTTCTGAACCCTACAATACGATCAAAACTGATATTAAATCAAATTTTATGGGTTCAAATAGTTAATTATGGGCTTTTGAACCTAAAAATACGACTTAAACTCAGAATTTGAGCATTTTACTCGGTTAAAATTGCAACGGGTTCACTATAAAGTCCATTTAGACAAGCTCGTTTTGAACCCTACAAAATAATCAAAAATGATATTAAATCAAATTTTATGGGTTCAAATAGTTAACTATGGGCTTTTGAACCTAAAAATACAATCTAAACTAAAAATTTAGGCTTTTTACTCGGTTAAAATTGGAACGGGTTCACTATAAATAACATTTAGACAAGTATGCTCAGAACCCTACAAAATGATCAAAACTGATATTAAATCAAATTTTATGGGTTCAAATAGTTAATTAAGGGCTTTTGAACCTAAAAATACGACTTAAACTCAAAATTTGAGCATTTTTCTCGGTTAAAATTCCAACGGGTTCACTATAAAGCCCATTTAGACAAGCTCGTTCTGAACCCTACAAAATAATCGAAAATGATATTAAATCAAATTTTATGGGTTCAAATTGTTAATTATGGGCTTTTGAACCTAAAAATACAATTTAAACTAAAAATTTGGGCTTTTTACTCGGTTAAAATTGGAACGGGTGCACTATAAAGCACATTTAGACAAGCATGCTTAGAACAATACAAAATGATCAAAACTGATTTTAAATCAAATTTTATGTGTTCAAATAATTAATTTTGGGCTTTTGAACCTAAAAATACAACTTAATCTCAAAATTTGAGCATTTTTCTCGGTTAAAAATCCAACGGGTTCAGTATAAAGCCCATTTAGACAAGCTCGTTCTGAACCCTACAAAATAATCGAAAATGATATTAAAACAAATTTTATGGGTTCAAATAGTTAATTATGGGCTTTTGAACCTAAAAATACAACTTCAACTAAAAATTTGGGCTTTTAACTCGATTAAAATTGGAACGGGTTCACTATAAAGCACATTTAGACAAGAATGCTCAGATCCCTACAAAATGATCAAAACTGATATTAAATCAAATTTTATGGGTTCAAATAGTTAATTAAGGGCTTTTGAACCTAAAAATACGACTTAAACTCAAAATTTGAGCATTTTTCTCGGTTAAAATTCCAACGGGTTCACTATAAAGCCCATTTAGACAAGCTCGTTCTGAACCCTACAAAATAATCGAAAATGATATTAAATCAAATTTTATGGGTTCAAATTGTTAATTATGGGCTTTTGAACCTAAAAATACAACTTCAACTAAAAATTTGGGCTTTTTACTCGGTTAAAATTGGAACGGGTTCACTATAAAGCTCATTTAGACAAGTTTTTCTGAACCCTACAAAACGATCGAAAATGATATTAAATCAAATTTTATGGGTTCTAATAGTTAATTATGGGCTTTTCAACCTAAAAATACAACTTAAACTCAAAATTTGAGCATTTTACTCGGTTAAAATTCGAACGGGTTCATTATAAAGCCCATTTAGACAAGCTCGTTCTAAACCCTACAAAACGATCAAAACTGATATTAAATCAAATTTTATGCGTTTAAATAGTTAATTATGGGCTTTTGAACTTAAAAATACGACTTAAACTCAAAATTTGAGCATTTTACTCGGATAAAATTAGAATGGGTTGACCATAAAGTCCATTTAGACAAGCTAGTTCTCAACCCTACAAAACGATCGAAAATAATATTAAATCAAATTTTATGGGTTCAAATGGTTAATTATGGGCTTTTGAACTTAAAAATACGACTTAAACTCAAAATTTGAGCATTTTACTCGGATAAAATTAGAATGGGTTCACCATAAAGTCAATTTAGACAAGCTAGTTCTGAACCCTACAAAACGATCGAAAATAATATTAAATCAAATTTTATGGGTTCAAATAGTTAATTATGGGCTTTTGAACCTAAAAATATAATTTAAACTAAAAATTTGGGCTTTTAACTCGGTTAAAATTGGAACGGGTTCACTATAAAGCACATTTAGACAAGCATGCTCAGAACACTACAAAATGATCGAAATTGATTTTAAATCAAATTTTATGGGTTCAAATAATTAATTTTGGGCTTTTGAACCTAAAAATACGACTTAAACTCAAAATTTGAGCATTTTACTCGGTTAAAATTCGAACGGGTTCACTATAAAGCCCATTTAGGCAAGCTCATTCCGAACCCTACAAAAAGATCAAAATTGATATTAAATCAAATTTTATGGGTTCAAATAGTTAATTAAGGGCTTTTGAACCTAAAAATACGACTTAAACTCAAAATTTGAGCATTTTTCTCGGTTAAAATTCCAACGGGTTCACTATAAAGCCCATTTAGACAAGCTCGTTCTGAAGCCTACAAAATAATCGAAAATGATATTAAATCAAATTTTATGGGTTCAAATTGTTAATTATGGGCTTTTGAACCTAAAAATACAACTTCAACTAAAAATTTGGGCTTTTTACTCGGTTAAAATTGGAACGGGTTCACTATAAAGCTCATTTAGACAAGTTTTTCTGAACCCTACAAAACGATCGAAAATGATATTAAATCAAATTTTATGGGTTCTAATAGTTAATTATGGGCTTTTTAACCTAAAAATACAACTTAAACTCAAAATTTGAGCATTTTACTCGGTTAAAATTCGAACGGGTTCATTATAAAGCTCATTTAGACAAGCTCGTTCTGAACCCTACAAAACGATCAAAACTGATATTAAATCAAATTTTATGCGTTTAAATAGTTAATTATGGGCTTTTGAACTTAAAAATACAACTTAAACTCAAAATTTGAGCATTTTACTCGGATAAAATTAGAATGGGTTCACCATAAAGTCCATTTAGACAAGCTAGTTCTCAACCCTACAAAACGATCGAAAATAATATTAAATCAAATTTTATGGGTTCAAATAGTTAATTATGGGCTTTTGAACCTAAAAATATAATTTAAACTAAAAATTTGGGCTTTTTACTCGGTTAAAATTCGAACGGGTTCACTATAAAGCACATTTAGACAAGCATGCTCAGAACACTACAAAATGATCGAAACTGATTTTAAATCAAATTTTATGGGTTCAAATAATTAATTTTGGGCTTTTGAACCTAAAAATACAACTTAAACTCAAAATTTGAGCATTTTACTCGGTTAAAATTCGAACGGGTTCACTATAAAGCCCATTTAGACAAGCTCATTCTGAACCCTGCAAAAAGATCAAAATTGATATTAAATCAAATTTTATGGGTTCAAATAGTTAATTATGGGCTTTTGAACCTAAAAATACAATTTAAACTAAAAATTTGGGCTTTTTACTCGGTTAAAATTGGAACGGGTTGACTATCAAGCCCATTTAGACAAGCATGCTCAGAACACTACAAAATGATCAAAACTGATATTAAATCAAATTTTATAGGTTCAAATAATTAATTATGGGCTTTTAAACCTAAAAGTACAACTTAAACTCAAAATTTGAGCATTTTTCTCGGTTAAAAATCCAACGGGTTAACTATAAAGCCCATTTAGACAAGCTCGTTCTGAACCCTACAAAATAATCGAAAATGGTATTAAATCAAATTTTATGGGTTCAAATAGTTAATTATGGGCTTTTTAACCTAAAAATACAACTTAAACTTAAAATTTCAGCATTTTACTCGGTTAAAATTCGAACGGGTTCATTATAAAGCCCATTTAGACAAGCTCGTTTTGAACCCTACAAAACGATCAAAACTGATATTAAATCAAATTTTATGTGTTCAAATAGTTAATTATGGGCTTTTGAACTTAAAAATACGACTTAAACTCAAAATTTGAGCATTTTACTCGGATAAAATTAGAATGGGTTCACCATAAAGTCCATTTAGACAAGCTAGTTCTGAACCCTACAAAACGATCGAAAATAATATTAAATCAAATTTTATGGGTTCAAATAGTTAATTATGGGCTTTTGAACCTAAAAATATAATTTAAACTAAAAATTTGGGCTTTTTACTCGGTTAAAATTGGAACGGGTTCACTATAAAGCACATTTAGACAAGCATGCTCAGAACACTACAAAATGATCGAAACTGATTTTAAATCAAATTTTATGGGTTCAAATAGTTAATTATGGGCTTTTGAACCTAAAAATACAACTTAAACTCAAAATTTCAGCATTTTACTC
The DNA here is from genome assembly GCA_035048815.1 of Abelmoschus esculentus. NCBI lineage: Eukaryota > Viridiplantae > Streptophyta > Magnoliopsida > Malvales > Malvaceae > Abelmoschus > Abelmoschus esculentus. Next base: position 10,745,837 of record JAUCBN010000059.1, on the reverse strand, counting down.
GGTTAAAATTTGAACGGGTTCATTATAAAGCCCATTTAGACAAGCACGTTCTGAAACCTACAAAACGATCAAAACTGATATTAAATCAAATTTTATGAGTTCAAATAGTTAATTATGGGCTTTTGAACCTAAAAATATGACTTAAACTCAAAATTTGAGCATTTTACTCGGGTAAAATTAGAACGGGTTCACTATAAAGTCCATTTAGACAAGCTCGTTCTGAACCCTACAAAACGATCGAAAATGATATTGAATCAAATTTTATGGGTTCAAATAGTTAATTATGGGCTTTTAAACCTAAAAATACGACTTAAACTCAAAATTTGAGCATTTTACTCGGTTAAAATTTGATCGGGTTCACTAAAAACCCCATTTAGACAAGTTGTTCTGAACCCTACAAAACGATCGAAAATGATTAAATCAAATTTTATGGGTTCTAATAGGTAATTATGGGCTTTTGAACCGAAAAATACAACTTAAACTAAAAATTAGGGCTTTTTACTCGGTTAAAATTGGAACGAGTTCACTATAAAGCACGTTTAGACAAGCATGCTCATATCCCTACAAAATGATCAAAACTGATATTAAATCAAATTTTATGGGTTCAAATAGTTAATTATGGGCTTTTGAACCTAAAAATACAACTTAAACTCAAAATTTCAGCATTTTACTCGGTTAAAATTCGAACGGGTTCATTATAAAGCCCGTTTAGACAAGCTCGTTCTGAACCCTACAAAACGATCAAAACTTATATTAAATCAAATTTTATGGGTTCAAATAGTTAATTATGGGCTTTTGAACTTAAAAATACGACTTAAACTCAAAATTTGAGCATTTTACTCGGATAAAATTAGAATGCGTTCACCATAAAGTCCATTTAGACAAGCTAGTTCTGAACCCTACAAAACGATCGAAAATAATATTAAATCAAATTTTATGGGTTCAAATAGTTAATTATGGGCTTTTGAACCTAAAAATATAATTTAAACTAAAAATTTGGGCTTTTAACTCGGTTAAAATTGGAACGGGTTCACTATAAAGCACATTTAGACAAGCATGCTCAGAACACTACAAAATGATCGAAATTGATTTTAAATCAAATTTTATGGGTTCAAATAATTAATTTTGGGCTTTTGAACCTAAAAATACAACTTAAACTCAAAATTTGAGCATTTTACTCGGTTAAAATTCGAACGGGTTCACTATAAAGCCCATTTAGACAAGCTCATTCCGAACCCTACAAAAAGATCAAAATTGATATTAAATCAAATTTTATGGGTTCAAATAGTTAATTATGGGCTTTTGAACCTAAAAAATACAATTTAAACTAAAAATTTGGGCTTTTTACTCGGTTAAAATTGGAACGGGTTCACTATCAAGCCCATTTAGACAAGCATGCTCAGAACACTACAAAATGATCAAAACTGATATTAAATCAAATTTTATAGGTTCAAATAATTAATTATGGGCTTTTAAACCTAAAAGTACAACTTAAACTCAAAATTTGAGCATTTTTCTCGGTTAAAAATCCAACGGGTTAACTATAAAGCCCATTTAGACAAGCTCGTTCTGAACCCTACAAAATAATCGAATGGTATTAAATTAAATTTTATGGGTTCAAATAGTTAATTATGGGCTTTTTAACCTAAAAATACAACTTAAACTCAAAATTTGAGCATTTTACGCGGTTAAAATTCGAACGGGTTCACTATAAAGCCCATTTAGACAAGCTCATTCCGAACCCTACAAAAAGATCAAAATTGATATTAAATCAAATTTTATGGGTTCAAATAGTTAATTATGGGCTTTTGAACCTAAAAATACAATTTAAACTAAAAATTTGGGCTTTTTACTCGGTTAAAATTGGAACGGGTGCACTATAAAGCACATTTAGACAAGCATGCTCAGAACACTACAAAATGATCAAAACTGATTTTAAATCAAATTTTATGTGTTCAAATAATTAATTTTGGGCTTTTGGACCTAAAAATACAACTTAAACTCAAAATTTGAGCATTTTTCTCGGTTAAAAATCCAACGGGTTCAGTATAAAGCCCATTTAGACAAGCTCGTTCTGAACCCTACAAAATAATCGAAAATTATATTAAAACAAATTTTATGGGTTCAAATAGTTAATTATGGGCTTTTGAACCTAAAAATACAACTTCAACTAAAAATTTGGGCTTTTAACTCGATTAAAATTGGAACGGGTTCACTATAAAGCACATTTAGACAAGAATGCTCAGATACCTACAAAATGATCAAAACTGATATTAAATCAAATTTTATGGGTTCAAATAGTTAATTAAGGGCTTTTGAACCTAAAAATACAACTTAAACTCAAAATTTGAGCATTTTTCTCGGTTAAAATTCCAACGGGTTCACTATAAAGCCCATTTAGACAAGCTCGTTCTGAACCCTACAAAATAATCGAAAATGATATTAAATCAAATTTTATGGGTTCAAATTGTTAATTATGGGCTTTTGAACCTAAAAATACAACTTCAACTAAAAATTTGAGCTTTTTACTCGGTTAAAATTGGAACGGGTTCACTATAAAGCTCATTTAGACAAGTTTTTTTGAACCCTACAAAATGATCGAAAATGATATTAAATCAAATTTTATGGGTTCTAATAGTTAATTATGGGCTTTTTAACCTAAAAATACAACTTAAACTCAAAATTTGAGCATTTTACTCGGTTAAAATTCGAACGGGTTCATTATAAAGCCCATTTAGACAAGCACGTTCTAAACCCTACAAAACGATCAAAACTGATATTAAATCAAATTTTATGCGTTTAAATAGTTAATTATGGGCTTTTGAACTTAAAAATACAACTTAAACTCAAAATTTGAGCATTTTTCTCGATTAAAATTCCAACGGGTTCACTATAAAGCCCATTTAGACAAGCTCATTCCGAACCCTACAAAAAGATCAAAATTGATATTAAATCAAATTTTATGGGTTCAAATAGTTAATTATGGGCTTTTGAACCTAAAAATACAATTTAAACTAAAAATTTGGGCTTTTTACTCTGTTAAAATTGAAACGGGTGCACTATAAAGCACATTTAGACAAGCATGCTCAGAACACTACAAAATGATCAAAACTGATTTTAAATCAAATTTTATGTGTTCAAATAATTAATTTTGGGCTTTTGAACCTAAAAATACAATTTAAACTCAAAATTTGAGCATTTTTCTCGGTTAAAAATCCAACGGGTTCACTATAAAGCCAAGCCCATTTAGACAAGCTCGTTCTGAACCCTACAAAATAATCGAAAATGATATTAAAACAAATTTTATGGGTTCAAATAGTTATTTATGGGCTTTTGAACCTAAAAATACAACTTCAACTAAAAATTTGGGCTTTTAACTCGATTAAAATTGGAACGGGTTCACTATAAAGCACATTTAGACAAGAATGCTCAGATCCCTACAAAATGATCAAAACTGATATTAAATCAAATTTTATGGGTTCAAATAGTTAATTAAGGGCTTTTGAACCTAAAAATACGACTTAAACTCAAAATTTGAGCATTTTTCTCGGTTAAAATTCCAACGGGTTCACTATAAAGCCCATTTAGACAAGCTCGTTCTGAAGCCTACAAAATAATCGAAAATGATATTAAATCAAATTTTATGGGTTCAAATTGTTAATTATGGGCTTTTGAACCTAAAAATACAACTTCAACTAAAAATTTGGGCTTTTTACTCGGTTAAAATTGGAACGGGTTCACTATAAAGCTCATTTAGACAAGTTTTTCTGAACCCTACAAAACGATCGAAAATGATATTAAATCAAATTTTATGGGTTCTAATAGTTAATTATGGGCTTTTTAACCTAAAAATACAACTTAAACTCAAAATTTGAGCATTTTACTCGGTTAAAATTCGAACGGGTTCATTATAAAGCCCATTTAGACAAGCTCGTTCTGAACCCTACAAAACGATCAAAACTGATATTAAATCAAATTTTATGCGTTTAAATAGTTAATTATGGGCTTTTGAACTTAAAAATACAACTTAAACTCAAAATTTGAGCATTTTACTCGGATAAAATTAGAATGGGTTCACCATAAAGTCCATTTAGACAAGCTAGTTCTCAACCCTACAAAACGATCGAAAATAATATTAAATCAAATTTTATGGGTTCAAATAGTTAATTATGGGCTTTTGAACCTAAAAATATAATTTAAACTAAAAATTTGGGCTTTTTACTCGGTTAAAATTGGAACGGGTTCACTATAAAGCACATTTAGACAAGCATGCTCAGAACACTACAAAATGATCGAAACTGATTTTAAATCAAATTTTATGGGTTCAAATAATTAATTTTGGGCTTTTGAACCTAAAAATACAACTTAAACTCAAAATTTGAGCATTTTACTCGGTTAAAATTCGAACGGGTTCACTATAAAGCCCATTTAGACAAGCTCATTCTGAACCCTGCAAAAAGATCAAAATTGATATTAAATCAAATTTTATGGGTTCAAATAGTTAATTATGGGCTTTTGAACCTAAAAATACAATTTAAACTAAAAATTTGGGCTTTTTACTCGGTTAAAATTGGAACGGGTTGACTATCAAGCCCATTTAGACAAGCATGCTCAGAACACTACAAAATGATCAAAACTGATATTAAATCAAATTTTATAGGTTCAAATAATTAATTATGGGCTTTTAAACCTAAAAGTACAACTTAAACTCAAAATTTGAGCATTTTTCTCGGTTAAAAATCCAACGGGTTAACTATAAAGCCCATTTAGACAAGCTCGTTCTGAACCCTACAAAATAATCGAAAATGGTATTAAATCAAATTTTATGGGTTCAAATAGTTAATTATGGGCTTTTTAACCTAAAAATACAACTTAAACTTAAAATTTCAGCATTTTACTCGGTTAAAATTCGAACGGGTTCATTATAAAGCCCATTTAGACAAGCTCGTTTTGAACCCTACAAAACGATCAAAACTGATATTAAATCAAATTTTATGGGTTCAAATAGTTAATTATGGGCTTTTGAACTTAAAAATACGACTTAAACTCAAAATTTGAGCATTTTACTCGGATAAAATTAGAATGGGTTCACCATAAAGTCCATTTAGACAAGCTAGTTCTGAACCCTACAAAACGATCGAAAATAATATTAAATCAAATTTTATGGGTTCAAATAGTTAATTATGGGCTTTTGAACCTAAAAATATAATTTAAACTAAAAATTTGGGCTTTTTACTCGGTTAAAATTGGAACGGGTTCACTATAAAGCACATTTAGACAAGCATGCTCAGAACACTACAAAATGATCGAAACTGATTTTAAATCAAATTTTATGGGTTCAAATAGTTAATTATGGGCTTTTGAACCTAAAAATACAACTTAAACTCAAAATTTCAGCATTTTACTCGGTTAAAATTTGAACGGGTTCATTATAAAGCCCATTTAGACAAGCACGTTCTGAACCCTACAAAACGATCAAAACTGATATTAAATCAAATTTTATGGGTTCAAATAGTTAATTATGGGCTTTTGAACCTAAAAATATGACTTAAACTCAAAATTTGAGCATTTTACTCGGGTAAAATTAGAACGGGTTCACTATAAAGTCCATTTAGACAAGCTCGTTCTGAACCCTACAAAACGATCGAAAATGATATTGAATCAAATTTTATGGGTTCAAATAGTTAATTATGGGCTTTTAAACCTAAAAATACGACTTAAACTCAAAATTTGAGCATTTTACTCGGTTAAAATTTGATCGGGTTCACTAAAAACCCCATTTAGACAAGTTGTTCTGAACCCTACAAAACGATCGAAAATGATTAAATCAAATTTTATGGGTTCTAATAGGTAATTATGGGCTTTTGAACCGAAAAATACAACTTAAACTAAAAATTAGGGCTTTTTACTCGGTTAAAATTGGAACGAGTTCACTATAAAGCACGTTTAGACAAGCATGCTCATATCCCTACAAAATGATCAAAACTGATATTAAATCAAATTTTATGGGTTCAAATAGTTAATTATGGGCTTTTGAACCTAAAAATACAACTTAAACTCAAAATTTCAGCATTTTACTCGGTTAAAATTCGAACGGGTTCATTATAAAGCCCGTTTAGACAAGCTCGTTCTGAACCCTACAAAACGATCAAAACTGATATTAAATCAAATTTTATGGGTTCAAATAGTTAATTATGGGCTTTTGAACCTAAAAATACAACTTAAACTCAAAATTTGAGCATTTTACTCGGATAAAATTAGAACGGGTTCACTATAAAGTCCATTTAGACAAGCTCGTTCTGAACCCTACAAAACGATCGAAAATTATATTGAATCAAATTTTATGTGTTCAAATAGTTAATTATGGGCTTTTGAACCTAAAAATACAACTTCAACTAAAAATTTGGGCTTTTTACTCGATTAAAATTGGAACGGGTTCACTATAAAGTACATTTGGACAAGCATTCTTAGAACCCTACAAAATGATCAAAATTGATATTAAATCAAATTTTATGTGTTCAAATAATTAATTTTGGGCTTTTAAACCTAAAAATACATATTAAACTCAAAATTTGAGCATTTTACTCGGTTTAAATTCGAACGGGTTCATTATAAAGCCCATTTAGACAAGCTCATTCTGAACCCTACAAAACGATCAAAACTGATATTAAATCAAATTTTATGGTTCAAATAGTTAATTATGGGCGTTTTAACCTAAAAATACGACTTAAACTCAAAATTTGAGCATTTTACTCGGTTAAAATTGGAACGGATTCACTATAAAGCACATTTAGGCAAGCATGCTCAGAACCCTACAAAATGATCGAAATTGATATTAAATCAAATTTTATGGGTTCAAATAATTAATTTTGGTCTTTTAAACCTAAAAATACAACTTAAACTCAAAATTTGAGAATTTTACTCGGTTAAAATTCGAACGGGTTCACTATAAAGCCCATTTAGACAAGCTCATTCTGAACCCTACAAAACGATCAAAATTGATATTAAGTCAAATGTTATGGGTTCAAATAGTTAATTATGGGCTTTTAAACCTTAAAATAAACTTAAGCTCAAAATTTGAGCATTTTACTCGGTTAAAATTCGAACAGGTTCACTATAAAGTCCATTTAGACAAGCTCGTACTTAACCCTACAAAACGATCGAAAATGATATTAAATCAAATTTTATGGGTTCAAATACTTAATTATGGGCTCTTGAACCTAAAAATACAACTTAAACTTAAAATTTGAGCATTTTTCTCGGTCAAAATTCCAACGGGTTCACTATAAAGCCCATTTAGACAAGCTCGTTCTGAACCCTACAAAATAATCGAAAATGATATTAAATCAAATTTTATGGGTTCAAATAGTTAATTATGGGCTTTTGAACCTAAAAATACAACTTCAACTAAAAATTTGGGCTTTTTACTCGGTTAAAATTGGAACGGGTTCACTATAAAGTACATTTGGACAAGCATTCTTAGAACCATACAAAACGATCGAAAATGATATTAAATCAAATTTTATGGGTTCAAATAGTTAATTATGGGATTTTAAATCTAAAAATACAACTTAATCTCAAAATTTGAGCAATTTTCTCGGTTAAAATTCCAACTGGTTCACTATAAAGCCCATTTAGACATGCTCGTTCTGAAGCCTACAAAATAATCGAAAATGATATTAAATCAAATTTTATGGGTTCAAATAGTTAATTATTGGCTTTTGAACATAAAAATACAACTTCAACTAAAAATTTGGGCTTTTAACTCGGTTAAAATTGGAACGGGATCACTATAAAGCACATTTAGACAAGCATGCTCAGATCCCTACAAAATGATCAAAACTTATATTAAATCAAATTTTATGGGTTCAAATAGTTAATTATGGGCTTTTGAACCTAAAAATACAACTTAAACTCAAAATTTGAGCATTTTGCAGGGTTAAAATTCTAACGGGTTCATTATAAAGCCCATTTAGACAAGCTCGTTCTGAACCCTACAAAACGATCAAAACTGATTTTAAATCAAATTTTATGGTTTCAAATAGTTAATTATGGGCTTTTGAACCTTAAAATACGACTTAAACTCAAAATTTGAGCATTTTACTCGGTTAAAATTGGAACGGGTTCATTATAAAGCACATTTAGACAAGCATGCTCAGAATCCTACAAAACGATCAAAACTGATATTAAATCAAATTTTATGGGTTCAAATAGTTAATTATGGGCTTTTGAACCTAAAAATGCAACTTAAACTCAAAATTTGAGCATTTTACTCTATTAAAAGTCGAACGGGTTCATTATAAAGCCCATTTAGAGAAGCTCATTCTGAACCCTACAAAACGATCAAAATTGATATTAAATCAAATTTTATGGGTTCAAATAGTTAATTATGGGCTTTTGAACCTAAAAAAACGACTAAAACTCAAAATTTGAGCATTTTTCTCTGTTAAAATTCCAACGGGTTCACTATAAAGCCCATTTAAACAAGCTCATTCTGAACCCTACAAAATAATCGAAAATGATATTAAATCAAATTTTATCGGTTCAAATAGTTAATTATGGGCGTTTGAACCTAAAAATACAACTTCAACTAAAAATTTGGGCTTTTTACTCGGTTAAAATTGGAACGGGTTCACTATAAAGCACATTTAGACAACCTCGTTCTGAACACTACAAAACGATCAAAAATGATATTAAATCAAATTTTATGGTTTCAAATAGTTAATTATGGGCTTTTGAACCCAAAAATACGACTAAAACTCAAAATTTGAGCATTTTACTCGGTTAAAATTCGAACGGGTTCATTATAAAGCACATTTAGACAAGCATGCTCAGAACCCTACAAAATGATCAAAACTGATATTAAATCAAATTTTATGGGTTCAAATAGTTAATTATGGGCTTTTGAACCTAAAAATAAAACTTAAACTCAAAATTTGAGCATTTTACTCGGTTAAAATTCGAACGGGTTCATTATAAAGCACATTTAGACAAGCTCGTTCTGAACCCTACAAAACGATGAAAACTTATATTAAATCAAATTTTATGGGTTCAAATAGTTAATTATGGGCTTTTGAACCTAAAAAACGACTTAAACTCAAAATTTGAGCATTTTACTCGGATAAAATTAGAACGGGTTCAATATAAAGCCCATTTAGACAAGCTCGTTCTGAACACTACAAAACGATCGAAAATGATATTAAATCAAATTTTATGGGTTCAAATAGTTAATTATGGGCTTCTAAACCTAAAAATACAACTTAAACTCAAAATTTGAGCATTTTACACCGTTAAAATTCCAACGGGTTCATTGCAAAGCCCATTTAGACAAGCTCGTTCTGAACCCTACAAAACGATCAAAACTGATATTAAATCAAATTTTATGGTTTCAAATAGTTAATTATGGGCTTTTGAACCTAAAAATTCGACTTAAACTCAAAATTTGAGCATTTTACTCGGTTAAAATTGGATCGGGTTCATTATAAAGCACATTTAGACAAGCATGCTCAGAACCCTACAAAATGATCAAAACTGATATTAAATCAAATTTTATGGGTTCAAATAGTTAATTACGGGCTTTTGAACCTAAAAATAAAACTTAAACTCAAAATTTGAGCATTTTACTCGGTTAAAATTCGAACGGGTTCATTATAAAGCCCATTCAGACAAGCTCGTTTTGAACCCTACAAAAAGATCAAAACTGATATTAAATCAAATTTTATGGGTTCAAATAGTTAATTATGGGCTTTTGAACCGAAAAATACAACTTAAACTAAAAATTAGGGCTTTTTACTCGGTTAAAATTGGAACGGGTTCACTATAAAGCACGTTTAGACAAGCATGCTCATATCCCTACAAAATGATCAAAACTGATATTAAATAAAATTTTATGGGTTCAAATAGTTAATTATGGGCTTTTGAACCTAAAAATACGACTTAAACTCAAAATTTGAGCATTTTACTCGGATAAAATTAGAACGGGTTCACTATAAAGTCCATTTAGACAAGCTCGTTCTGAACCCTACAAAACGATCGAAAATGATATTGAATCAAATTTTATGGGTTCAAATAGTTAATTATGGGCTTTTAAACCTAAAAATACAACTTAAACACAAAATTTGAGAATTTTTCTCGGTTAAAATTCGAACGGGTTCACTATAAAGCCCATTTAGACAAGCTCGTTCTAAACCCTACAAAATAATCGAAAATGATATTAAATCAAATTTTATGGGTTCAAATAGTTAATTATGGGCTTTTGAACCTAAAAGTACAACTTCAACTAAAAATTGGGCTCTTTACTCGGTTAAAATTGGAACGGGTTCACTGTAAAGCACATTTAGACAAGCATGCTCAGATCCCTACAAAATGATCAAAACTTATATTAAATCAAATTTTATGGGTTCAAATAGTTAATTATGGGCTTTTGAACCTAAAAATATAACTTAAACTCAAAATTTAAGCATTTTAATCGGTTAAAATTTGAACGGGTTCACTATAAAGCCCATTTAGACAAGTTTTTCTGAACCCTACAAAACGATCGAAAATGATATTAAATCAAATTTAATGGGTTATAATAGTTAATTATGGGCTTTTAAACCTTAAAATAAACTTAAACTCAAAATTTGAGCATTTTACTCGGTTAAAATTCGAACGGGTTCACTATAAAGTACATTTGGACAAGCATTCTTAGAACCCTACAAAACGATCAAAATTGATATTAAATCAAATTTTATGGGTTCAAATAGTTAATTATGGGATTTTAAACCTAAAAATACAACTTAAACTCAAAATTTGAGCAATTTTCTCGGTTAAAATTCCAACTGGTTCACTATAAAACCCATTTAGACATGCTCGTTCTGAAGCCTACAAAATAATCGAAAATGATATTAAATCAAATTTTATGGGTTCAAATAGTTAAATATGGGCTTTTGAACCTAAAAATACAACTTCAACTAAAAATTTGGGCTTTTAACTCGGTTAAAATTGGAACGGGATCACTATAAAGCACATTTAAACAAGCATGCTCAGATCCCTACAAAATGATCAAAACTTATATTAAATCAAATTTTATGGGTTCAAATAGTTAATTATGGGCTTTTGAACCTAAAAATACAACTGAAACTCAAAATTTGAGCATTTTACACGGTTAAAATTCGAACGGGTTCATTATAAAGCCCATTTAGACAAGCTCGTTCTGAACCCTACAAAACGATCAAAACTGATTTTAAATCAAATTTTATGGGTTCAAATAGTTAATTATGGAATTTTAAACCTAAAAATACAACTTAAACTCAAAATTTGAGCATTTTACTCGGTTAAAATTGGAACGTGTTCATTATAAAGCACATTTAGACAAGCATGCTCAGAACCCTACAAAATGATCAAAACTTATATTAAATCAAATTTTATGAGTTCAAATAGTTAATTATGGGCTTTTGAACCTAAAAATACAACTTAAACTCAAAATTTGAGCATTTTACTCTATTAAAATTCGAACGGGTTCATTATAAAGCCCATTTAGAGAAGCTCGTTCTGAACCCTACAAAACGATCAAAATTGATATTAAATCAAATTTTATGGTTTCAAATAGTTAATTATGGGATTTTGAACCTAAAAAAACGACTTAAACTCAAAATTTGAGCATTTTACTCGGATAAAATTGGAACGGGTTCATTGTAAAGCACATTTAGACAAGCATGCTCAGAACCCTACAAAATGATCAAAACTGATATTAAATCAAGTTTTATGGGTTCAAATAGTTAATTATGGGCTTTTGAACCTAAAAATACAACTTAAACTCAAAATTTGGCATTTTTCTCTGTTAAAATTCCAACGGGTTCACTATAAAGCCCATTTAGACAAGCTCGTTCTGAACCCTACAAAATAATCGAAAATGATATTAAATCAAATTTTATCGGTTCAAATAGTTAATTATGGGCGTTTGAACCTAAAAATACAACTTCAACTAAAAATTTGGGCTTTTTACTCGGTTAAAATTGGAACGGGTTCACTATAAAGCACATTTAGACAAGCTCGTTCTGAACACTACAAAACGATCGAAAATGATATTAAATCAAATTTTATGGGTTCAAATAGTTAATTATGGGCTTTTCAACCTAAAAATACAACTTAAACTCAAAATTTGAGCATTCTACTCTGTTAAAATTCGAACGGGTTCATTATAAAGCCCATTTAGACAAGCTCGTTCTAAACCCTACAAAACGATCAAAACTGATATTAAATCAAATTTTATGGTTTCAAATAGTTAATTATGGGCTTTTGAACCCAAAAATACGACTTAAACTCAAAATTTGAGCATTTTACTCGGGTAAAATTGGAACGGGTTCATTATAAAGCACATTTAGAAAGCATGCTAAGAACCCTACAAAATGATCAAAACTGATATTAAATCAAATTTTATGGGTTCAAATAGTTAATTATGGGCTTTTGAACCTAAAAATAAAACTTAAACTCAAAATTTGAGCATTTTACTCGGTTAAAATTAGAACGGGTTCATTATAAAGCCCATTTAGACAAGCTCGTTCTGAACCCTACAAAATGATCAAAACTTATATTAAATCAAATTTTATGGGTTCAAATAGTTAATTATGGGCTTTTGAACCTAAAAAACGACTTAAACTCAAAATTTGAGCATTTTACTCGGATAAAATTAGAACGGGTTCAATATAAAGTCCATTTAGACAAGCTCGTTCTGAACACTACAAAACGATCGAAAATGATATTAAATCAAATTTTATGGGTTCAAATAGTTAATTATGGGCTTCTAAACCTAAAAATACAACTTAAACTCAAAATTTTAGCATTTTACACGGTTAAAATTCCAACGGGTTCATTGTAAAGCCCATTTAGACAAGCTCGTTCTGAACCCTACAAAACGATCAAAACTGATATTAAATCAAATTTTAGGGTTTCAAATAGTTAATTATGGGCTTTTGAACCTAAAAATTCGACTTAAACTCAAAATTTGAGCATTTTACTCGGTTAAAATTCAAATGGGTTCACTATAAAGTCCATTTAGACAAGCTTGTTCTGAACCCAACAAAACGATCAAAACTGATATTAAATCAAATTTTATGTGTTCAAATAGTTAATTATGGGATTTTGAACCTAAAAATACAACTTAAACTCAAAATTTGAGCATTTTACTCGGATAAAATTAGAACGGGATCACTATAAAGTCTATTTAGACAAGCTCGTTCTGAAGCCTACAAAACGATCAAAACTTATATTAAATCAAATTTTATGTGTTCAAATAGTTAATTATGGGATTTTGAACATAAAAATACGACTTAAACTCAAAATTTGAGCGTTTTACTGGTTTAAAATTCACACAGGTTCATTATAAAGCCCATTTAGACAAGCTCGTTCTGAACCCTACAAAACGATCAAAACTTATATTAAATCAAATTTTATGGGTTCAAATAGTTAATTATGGGCTTTTGAACCTAAAAATACAACTTAAACTCAAAATTTGAGCATTGTACTCTGTTAAAATTCGAACGGGTTCATTATAAAGCCCATTTAGACAAGCTTGTTCTAAACCCTACAAAACGATCAAAACTGATATTAAATCAAATTTTATGGTTTCAAATAGTTAATTATTGGCTTTTGAACCCAAAAATACGACTTAAACTCAAAATTTTAGCATTTTACTCGGTTAAAATTGGAACGGGTTCATTATAAAGCACATTTAGACAAGCATGCTCAGAACCCTACAAAATGATGAAAACTTATATTAAATCAAATTTTCTGGGTTCAAATAGTTGATTATGGGCTTTTGAACCTAAAAATATAACTTAAACTCAAAATTTAAGCATTTTAATCGGTTAAAATTTGAACGGGTTCACTATAAAGCCCATTTAGATAAGTTTTTCTGAACCCTACAAAAAGATCAAAAATGATATTAAATTAAATTTTATGGGTTCTAATAGTTAAATATGGGCTTTTAAACCTTAAAATACAACTTAAACTCAAAATTTGAGCATTTTACTCGGTTAAAATTGGAACGGGTTCACTATAAAGTCCATTTAGACAAGCTCGTTCTGAACCCTACAAAACGATCGAAAATGATATTAAATCAAATTTTATGGGTTCAAATAGTTAATTATGGGCTTTTGAACCTAAAAATACGATTTAAACTCAAAATTTGAGCATTTTACTCGGTTAAAATTGGAACGGGTTCACTATAAAGTCCATTTAGACAATCTCGTTCTGAACCCTACAAAACGATCAAAACTGATATTAAAACAAATTTTATGGTTTCAACTAGTTAATTATTGGCTTTTAAACCTAAAAATACAACTTAAACTCAAAATTTGAGCATTTTACTCGGTTAAAATTCGAACGGGTTCACTATAAAGCCCATTTAGACAAGCTCATTTCGAACCCTACAAAACGATCAAAACTGATATTGAATCAAATTTTATGGGTTCAAATAGTTAATTATGGGCTTTTGAACCTAAAAATACAACTTAAACTCAAAATTTGAGCATTTTACTCAGATAAAAATAGAACGAGTTCACTATAAAGTCCATTTAGACAAGCTCGTTCTGAACCCTACAAAACGATTGAAAATGATATTAAATCAAATTTTATGGGTTCAAATAGTTAACTATTGGCTTTTAAACCTGAAAATACATCTTAAACTCAAAATTTGAGCATTTTTCTCGGTTAAAATTCTAACGGGTTCACTATAAAGCCGATTTAGACAAGCTCGTTCTGAACCCTACAAAATAATCGAAAATGATATTAAATCAAATTTTATGGGTTCAAATAGTTAATTATGGGCGTTTGAACCTAAAAATACAACTTCAACTAAAAATTTGGGCTTTTTACTCGGTTGAAATTGGAACGGGTTCACTATAAAACACATTTAGACAAGCATGCTCAGATCCCTACAAAATGATCAAAACTTATATTAAATCAAATTTTATGGGTTCAAATAGTTAATTATGGGCTTTTGAACCTAAAAATATAACTTAAACTCAAAATTTAAGCATTTTAATCGGTTAAAATTTGAACGGGTTCACTGTAAAGCCCATTTAGACAAGCTTTTCTGAACCCTACAAAACGATCGAAAATGATATTAAATTAAATTTTATGGGTTCTAATAGTTAATTATGGGCTTTTAAACCTTAAAATACAACTTAAACTCAAAATTTGAGCATTTTACTCGGTTAAAATTCGAACGGGTTAATTATAGAGTCCGTTTAGACAAGCTCGTTCTGAACCCTACAAAACGATCGAAAATGATATTAAATCAAATTTTATGGGTTCAAATAGTTAAATATGGGCTTTTGTACCTAAAAATATAATTTAAACTAAAAATTTGGGCTTTTTACTCGGTTAAAATTTGAACGGGTTCACTATAAAGCACATTTAGACAAGCATGCTCAGAACCCTACAAAATGATCGACACTGATATTAAATCAAATTTTATTATGGGTTGAAGAAATTAATTTTGGTCTTTTGAACCTAAAATACAAGTTAAACTCAAAATTTGAGCATTTTACTCGGTTAAAATTCGAACGGGTTCACTATAAAGCCCATTTAGACAAGCTCATTCCGAACCCTACAAAACTATCAAAACTGATATTGAATCAAATTTTATGGGTTCAAATAGTTAATTATGGGCTTTTGAACCTAAAAATACAACTTAAACTCAAAATTTGAGCATTTTACTCAGATAAAAATAGAACGAGTTCACTATAAAGCCCATTTAGACAAGCTCGTTCTGAACCCTACAAAACGATTGAAAATGATATTAAATCAAATTTTATGGGTTCAAATAGTTAACTATTGGCTTTTAAACCTGAAAATACAACTTAAACTCAAAATTTGAGCATTTTTCTCGGTTAAAATTCTAACGGGTTCACTATAAAGCCCATTTAGACAAGCTCGTTCTGAACCCTACAAAATAATCGAAAATGATATTAAATCAAATTTTATGGGTTCAAATAGTTAATTATGGGTGTTTGAACCTAAAAATACAACTTCAACTAAAAATTTGGGCTTTTTACTCGGTTAAAATTGGAACGGGTTCACTATAAAGCACATTTAGACAAGCATGCTCAGATCCCTACAAAACGATCAAAACTTATATTAAATCAAATTTTATGGGTTCAAATAGTTAATTATTGGCTTTTCAACATAAAAATACAACTTAAACTCAAAATTTGAGCATTTTTCTCGGTTAAAATTCGAACGGGTTCACTATAAAGCGCATTTAGACAAGCTCGTTCTGAACCCTACAAAATAATCGAAAATGATATTAAATCAAACTTTATGGGTTCAAATAGTTAATTATGGGCTTTTGAACCTAAAAATACGACTTAAACTCAAAATTTGAGCATTTTACTCGGATAAAATTAGAACGGGTTCACTATAATGTCCATTTAGACAAGCTCGTTCTGAACACTACAAAAGGATCGAAAATGATATTAAATCAAATTTTATGGGTTCAAATAGTTAATTATCGGCTTTTAAACCTAAAAATACAACTTAAACTCAAAATTTGAGCATTTTACTCGGTTAAAATTCCAACGGGTTCACTAAAAAGCCCATTTAGAGAAGCTTGTTCTGAACCCTACAAAATAATCGAAAATGATATTAAATCAAATTTTATGGGTTCAAATAGTTAATTATGGGCTTTTGAACCTAAAAATACAACTTCAACTCAAAATTTGAGCATTTTACTCGGTTAAAATTGGAACGGGTTCACTATAAAGGCCATTTAGACAAGTTGTTCTGAACCCTACAAAACGATCAAAAATGATATTAAATCAAATTTTATGGATTCAAATAGTTAGTTATGGGCTTTTGAACGTAAAAATACAACTTAAACTAAAAATTTGACCATTTTACTCGGTTAAAATTCGAACGGTTTCACTATAAAGCCCATTTAGACAAGTTGTTCTGAACCCTACAAAACGATCGAAAATGATATTAAATCAAATTTTATGGGTTCAAATAGTTAATTAAGGGCTTTTGAACCTAAAAATACAACTTCAACTAAAAATTTGGACTTTTTACTCGGTTAAAATTGGAACAGGTTCACTATACAACACATTTAGTCAAGCATGCTCAGATCCCTACAAAATGATCAAAACTTATATTAAATCAAATTTTATGGGTTCAAATAGTTAATTATGGGCCTTTTAACCTAAAAATACAACTTAAACTCAAAATTTGAGCATTTTAATCGGTTAAAATTCGAACGGATTCATTATAAAGCCCATTTAGACAAGCTCGTTCAAAACCCTACAAAATAATCGAAAATGATATTAAATCAAATTTTATGGGTTCAAATAGTTAATTATGGCCTTTTGAACCTAAAAATACAACTTCAACTAAAAATTTGGGCTTTTTACTCGGTTGAAATTGGAACGGGTTCACTATAAAGCACATTAAGACAAACATGCTCAGATCCCTACAAAATGATCAAAACTTATATTAAATAAAATTTTATAGGTTCAAATAGTTTATTATGGGCTTTTGAACCTAAAAATACAACTTCAACTCCAAATTTGAGCATTCTACTCGGTTAAAATTCGAACGGGTTCATTATAAAGCCCAATTAGACAAGCTCGTTCTAAACCCTACAAAACGATCAAAACAGATATTAAATCAAATTTTATGGCTTCAAATAGTTAATTATGGGCTTTTGAACCTAAAAATACGACTTAAAATCAAAATGTGAGCATTTTACTCGGTTAAAATTGGAACGGGTTCATTATAAAGCACATTTAGACAAGCATGCTCAGAACCCTACAAAATGATCAAAACTGATATTAAATCAAATTTTATGGGTTCAAATAGTTAATTATGGGCTTTTGAACCTAAAAAAACAACTTAAACTCAAAATTTGAGCATTTTACTCGGATAAAATTCGAACGGGTTCATTATAAAGCCCATTTAGACAAGCTTGTTCTGAACACTACAAAACGATCGAAAATAATATTAAATCAAATTTATGGGTTCAAATAGTTAATTATGGGCTTTTAAACCTAAAAATACAACTTAAACTCAAAATTTGAGCATTTTTCTCTATTAAAATTCCAACGGGTTCACTATAAATCCCATTTAGACAAGCTCGTTCTGAACCCTACAAAATAATTGAAAATGATATTAAATCAAATTTTATGGGTTCAAATAGTTAATTAAGGGCTTTTAAACCTAAAAATATAACTTAAACTCAAAATTTAAGCATTTTAATCGGTTAAAATTTGAACGGGTTCACTATAAAGCCCATTTAGACAAGCTCATTCCGAACCCTACAAAACGATCGAAAATGATATTAAATCAAATTTTATGGGTTCTAATAGTTAATTATGTGCTTTTAAACCTTAAAACACAACTTAAACTCAAAATTTGAGCATTTTACTCTGTTAAAATTCGAATGGGTTTACTATAAAGTCCATTTAGACAAGCTCGTTCTAAACCCTACAAAACGATCAAAAATGATATTAGATCAAATTTTATGGGTTCAAATAATTAATTTTGGGCTTTTGAACCTAAAAATACAACTTAAAATCAAAATTTGAGCATTTTACTCGGTTAAAATTCGAACGGGTTCACTATAAAGCCCATTTAGACAAGCTCATTCCGAACCCTACAAAACGATCAAAATTGATATTAAATCAAATTTTATGGGTTCAAATAGTTAATTATCGGCTTTTGAACCTAAAAATACGACTTAAACTCAAAATTTGAGCATTTTTCTCTGTTAAAATTCCAACGGGTTCACTATAAAGCCCATTTAGACAAGCTCGTTCTGAACCCTACAAAATAATCAAAAATGAAATTAAATCAAATTTTATGGGTTCAAATAGTTAAATATGGGCTTTTGAACCTAAAAATACAATTTAAACTAAAAATTTGGGCTTTTTACTCGGTTAAAATTGGAACGTGTTCACTATAAAGCACATTTAGACAAGCATGCTCAGATCCCTACAAAATGATCAAAACTTATATTAAATCAAATTTTATCAGTTCATATAGTTAATTATGGGCTTTTTAACCTTAAAATACAACTTAAACTCAAAATTTGAGCATTTTACTCGGTTAAAATTTGAACGGGTTCATTATAAAGCCCATTTAGACAAGCTCGTTCTGAACCCTACAAAACGATCAAAATTGATATTAAATCAAATTTTATGGGTTCAAATTGGAAAGGGTTCACTATAAAGCACATTAAGACAAGCATGCTCAGAACCATACAAAATGATCGAAACTGATATTAAATCAAATTTTATGCGTTCAAATAATTAATTTTGGTCTTTTGAACCTAAAAATACATCTTAAACTCAAAATTTGAGCATTTTACTCGGTTAAAATTCGAACGGGTTCACTATAAAGCCCACTTAGACAAGCTCATTCTGAACCCTACAAAATGATCAAAATTGATATTAAATCAAATTTTATGGGTTCAAATAGTTAATTATGGGCTTCTAAACCTAAAAATACGATTTAACTCAAAATTGAGCATTTTACTCGGTTAAAATTCGAACGGGTTCATTATAAAGCCCATTTAGACAAGCTCGTTCTTAACCCTACAAAACGATCAAAACTGATATTAAATCAAATTTTATGGCTTGCAATAGTTAATTATGGGCTTCTGAACCTAAAAATACAACTTCAACTAAAATTTTGGGCTTTTTACTCGGTTAAAATTGGAACGGGTTCACTATAAAGCACATTTAGACAAGCATGCTCAGATCCCTACAAAATGATCAAAACTTATATTAAATCAAATTTTATCAGTTCAAATAGTTAATTATGCGCTTTTTAACCTTAAAATACAACTTAAACTCAAAATTTGAGCAGTTTACTCGGTTAAAATTCGAACGGGTTCATTATAAATCCCATTTAGACAAGCTCGTTCTAAACCCTACAAAACGATTAAAACTGATATGAAATCAAATTTTATGGGTTCAAATAGTAAATTATGGGCTTTTAAACCTAAAAATACAACTTAAACTCAAAATTTGAGCATTTTTCTCGGTTAAAATTCCAACGGGTTCACTATAAAGCCCATTTAGACAAGCTCGTTCTGAACCCTACAAAATAATCGAAAATGATATTAAATCAAATTTTATGGGTTCAAATAGTTAATTATGGTCTTTTGAACCTAAAAATACATCATCAACTAAAAATTTGGGCTTTTTACTCGGTTAAAATTGGAACGGGTTCACTATAAAGCACATTTAGACAACCATGCTCAGATCCCTATAAAATGATCAAAACTTATATTAAATGAAATTTTATGGGTTCAAATAGTTAATTATGGGCTTTTGAACCTAAAAATATAACTTAAACTTAAAATTTAAGCATTTTAATCGGTTAAAATTTGAACGGGTTCACCATAAAGCCCATTTAGGCAAGTTTTTCTAAACCCTACAATACGATCGAAAATGATATTAAATCAAATTTTATGGGTTCTAATAGTTAATTATGGGCTTTTAAACCTTAAAATACAACTTAAACTCAAAATTTGAGCATTTTACTCTGTTAAAATTCGAACGGGTTCACTATAAAGTCCATTTAGACAAGCTCGTTCTGAACCCTACAAAACGATCAAAAATGATATTAAATCAAATTTTATGGGGTCAAATAATTAATCTTGCGCTTTTGAACCTAAAAATGCAACTTAAACTCAAAATTTGAGCATTTTACTCGGTTAAAATTCGAACGGGTTCACTATAAAGCCCATTTAGACAAGCTCGTTCTGAACCCTACAAAACGATCAAAACTGATATTAAATCAAATTTTATGGCTTCAAATAGTTAATTATGGGCTTTTGAACCTAAAAATACAACTTAAACTCAAAATTTGAGCATTTTACTCGGTTAAAATTGGAACGGGTTCATTATAAAGCACATTTAGACAAGCATGCTCAGATCCCTACAAAATGATCAAAACTTATATTAAATCAAATTTTATGGGTTCAAATAGTTAATTATGGGTTTTTTAACCTAAAAATACAACTTAAACTAAAAATTTAAGCATTTTTCTCAGTTAAAATTCCAACGGGTTCACTATAAAGCCCATTTGGACAAGCTCGTTCTCAACCCTACAAAATAATCGAAAATGATATTAAATCAAATTTTATGGGTTCAAATAGTTAATTATGGGCTTTTGAACCTAAAAATACAACTTCAACTAAAAATTTGGGCTTTTTACTCGCTTAAAATTGGAACGGGTTCACTATAAAGCACATTTAGACAAGCATGCTCAGAACCCTACAAAATGATCAAAATTGATATTAAATCAAATTTTATGGGTTCAAATAGTTTAATATGGGCTTTTGAACCTAAAAATATAACTTAAACTCAAAATTTAAGCATTTTAATCTGTTAAAATTTGAACGGGTTCACTATAAAGCCCATTTAGACAAGTTTTTCTGAACCCTACAAAACGATCGAAAATGATATTAAATCAAATTTTATGGGTTCTAATAGTTAATTATGGGCTTTTAAACCTTAAAACACAACTTAAACTCAAAATTTGAGCATTTTACTCGGTTAAAATTCGAACGGGTTCACTATAAAGCCCATTTAGACAAGCTCATTCCGAACCCTACAAAACGATCAAAATTGATATTAAATCAAATTTTATGGGTTCAAATAGTTAAATATTGGCTTTTGAACCTAAAAATACGATTTAAACTCAAAATTTGAGCATTTTTCTCGGTTAAAATTCCAACGGGTACACTATAAAGCCCATTTAGACAAGCTCGTTCTGAACCCTACAAAATAATCGAAAATGATATTAAATCAAATTTTATAGGTTCAAATAGTTAATTATGGTCTTTTGAACCTAAAAAGACAACTTCAACTAAAAATTTGGGCTTTTTACTCGATTAAAATTAGAACGGGTTCACTATAAAGCACATTTAGACAAGCATGCTCAGAACCATACAAAATGATCAAAACTTATATTAAATCAAATTTTATGGGTTCAAATAGTTAATTATGAGGTTTTGAACCTAAAAATACAACTTAAACTCAAAATTTGAGCATTTTTCTCGGTTAAAATTCCAACGGGTTCACTGTAAAGTCCATTTAGACAAGCTCGTTCTAAACCCTACAAAACAATCAAAAATGATATTAAATCAAATTTTATGGGTTCAAATAATTAATTTTGGGCTCTTGAACCTAAAAATACAACTTAAACTCAAAATTTGAGCATTTTACTCGGTTAAAATTCGAACGGGTTCACTATAATGCCCATTTAGACAAGCACATTCCGAACCCTACAAAACGATCAAAATTGATATTAAATCAAATTTTATGGGTTCAAATAGTTAATTATGGGCTTTTGAACCTAAAAATATGATTTAACTCAAAATTTGAGCATTTTACTCGGTTAAAATTCGAACGGGTTCACTATAAAGCCCATTTAGATAAGCTCATTCCGAACCCTACAAAACGATCAAAATTGATATTAAATAAAATTTTATGGGTTCAAATAGTTAATTATGGGCTTTTGAACCTAAAAATATGACTTAAACTCAAAATTTGAGCATTTTACTCGGTTAAAATTTGAACGGGTTCACTATAAAGCCCATTTGGACAAGCTCGTTCTAAACCCTACAAAATAATCGAAAATGATATTAAATCAAATTTTATGGGTTCAAATAGTTAATTATGGGCTTTTGAACCTAAAAATACAACTTCAACTAAAAATTTGGGCTTTTCACTCTGTTAAAATTGAAACGGGTTCACTATAAAGCACATTTAGACAAACATGCTCAGATTCTTACAAAATGATCAAAACTTATATTAAATCAAATTTTATGGGTTCAAATAGTTAATTATGGGCTTTTGAACCTAAAAATATAACTTAAACTCAAAATTTAAGCATTTTAATCTGTTAAAATTTGAACGGGTTCACTATAAAGCCCATTTGGACAAGTTTTTCTGAACCCTACAAAACGATCGAAAATGATCTTAAATCAAATTTTATGGGTTCTAATAGTTAATTATGGGCTTTTGAACCTTAAAACACAACTTAAACTCAAAATTTGAGCATTTTACTCTATTAAAATTCCAACTGGTTCACTATAAAGCCCATTTAGACAAGCTCGTTCTGAACCCTACAAAATAATCGAAAATGATATTAAAATCAAATTTTATGGGTTCAAATAGTTAATTATGGGCTTTTGAACCTAAAAATACAACTTCAACTAAAAATTTGGGCTTTTTACTCGGTTAAAATTGGAACGGGTTCACTATAAAGCACATTTAGACAAGCATGCTCAGATCCGTATAAAACGATCAAAACTTATATTAAATCAAATTTTATGGGTTCAAATAGTTAATTATGGGTTTTTTAACCTAAAAATACAACTTAAACTCAACATTTGAGCATTTTTCTCGGTTAAAATTCCAACGGGTTCACTATAAAGCCCATTTAGACAAGCTCATTCCGAACCCTACAAAACGGTCAAAATTGATATTAAATCAAATTTTATGGGTTCAAATAGTTAATTATGGGCTTTTGAACCTAAAAATACGACTTAAACTCAAAATTTGAGCATTTTACTCGGTTAAAATTCGAACGGGTTCACTATAAAGCCCATTTAGACAAGCTCATTCCGAACCCTACAAAACGATCAAAATTGATATTAAATCAAATTTTATGGGTTCAAATAGTTAATTATGGGCTTTTGAACCTAAAAATACGACTTAAACTCAAAATTTGAGCATTTTACTCGGTTAAAATTCCAACGGGCTCATTATAAAGCCCATTTAGACAAGCTCGTTCTGAACCCTAAAAAATAATCGAAAATGATATTAAATCAAATTTTATGGGTTCAAATAGTTAATTATGGGCTTCTGAACCTAAAAATACAACTTCAACTAAAAATTTGGGCTTTTTACTCGGTTAAAATTGGAACGGGTTCACTATAAAGCACATTTAGACAAGCATGCTCAGATCCCTACAAAATGATCAAAACTTATATTAAATCAAATTTTATGGGTTCAAATAGTTAATTATGGGCTTTTGAACCTAAAAATATAACTTAAACTCAAAATTTAAGCATTTTAATTGGCTTAAATTTGATCGGGTTCACTATAAAGCCCATATACACAAGTTTTTCTGAACCCTACAAAACGATCGAAAATGATATTAAATCAAATTTTATGGGTTCTAATAGTTAATTATGGGCTTTTAAACCATAAAATACAACTTAAACTGAAAATTTGAGCATTTTACTCTATTAAAATTCCAACTGGTTCACTATAAAGCCCATTTAGACAGGCTCGTTCTGAACCCTACAAAATAATCAAAAATGATATTAAATCAAATTTATGGGTTCAAATAGTTAATTATGGGCTTTTGAACCTAAAAATACAACTTCAACTAAAAATTTGGGCTTTTTACTCGGTTAAAATTGGAACGGGTTCACTGTAAAGCACATTTAGACAAGCATGTTCAGATCCCTACTAAATGATCAAAACTTATATTAAATCAAATTTTATGGGTTCAAATAGTTAATTATGGGTTTTTAACCTAAAAATACAATTTAAACTCAAAATTTGAGCATTTTTCTCGATTAAAATTCCAATGGGTTCACTATAAAGCCCATTTAGACAAGTTGTTCTGAACCCTACAAAACGATCGAAAATGATATTAAATCAAATTTTATGTGTTCAAATAGTTAATTATGGGCTTTTGAACCTAAAAAGACAACTTAAACTAAAAATTTGGGCTTTTTACTCGGTTAAAATTGGAACGGGTTCACTATAAAGAACATTTAGACAAGCATGCTCAGAACCCTACAAAATGATCAAAACTTATATTAAAGCAAATTTTATGGGTTCAAATAGTTAATTATGGGCTTTTGAACCTAAAAATACAACTTAAACTCAAAATTTGAGCATTTTACTCGGTTAAAATTGGAACGGGTTCACTATAAAGCACATTTAGACAAGCTCGATCTGAACCCTACAAAACAATCAAAACCGAAATTAAATCAAATTTTATGGGTTCAAGTAGTTAATTATGGGCTTTTAAACCCAAAAATACAACTTAAACTCAAAATTTGAGAATTTTACTCGGTTAAAATTCGAACGGGTTCACTATAAAGCCCAATTAGACAAGCTCATTGCGAACCCTACAAAACGATCAAAATTGATATTAAATCAAATTTTATGGGTTCAAATAGTTAATTATGGGCTTTTAAACCCAAAAATACAACTTAAACTCAAAATTTGAGCATTTTTTTCGATTAAAATTCCAACTGGTTCACTATAAAGCCCATTTAGACATGCTTGTTTTGAACCCTACAAAATAATCGAAAATGATATTAAATCAAATTTTATGGGTTCAAATAGTTAATTATGGGTTTTTGAACCTAAAAATACAACTTCAACTAAAAATTTGGGCTTTTAACTTGGTTAAAATTCGAACGGGTTCACTATAAAGCACATTTAGACAAGCATGCTCAGATCCCTACAAAATGATCAAAACTTATATTAAATCAAATTTTATGGGTTCAAATAGTTAATTATGGGCTTTTTAACCTAAAAATACAACTTAAACTCAAAATTTGAGCATTTTACTCGGTTAAAATACGAACGGGTTCGTTATAAAGCCCATTTAGACAAGCTCGTTCTGAACCCTACAAAACGATCAATACTGATATTAAATCAAATTTTATGGCTTCAAATAGTTAATTATGGGCTTTTGAACCTAAAAATGCAACTTAAACTCAAAATTTGAGCATTTTACTCGGTTAAAATTGGAATGGGTTCACTATAAAGCACATTTAGACAAGCATGCTCAGAACCCTACAAAATGATCAAAAGTGATATTAAATCAAATTTTCTGGGTTCAAATAATTTATTTTGGGCTTTTGAACCTAAAAATATAACTTAAACTCAAAATTTAAGCATTTTAATCGGTTAAAATTTGAACGGGTTCACTATAAAGCGCATTTAGACAAGTTTTTCTGAACCCTACAAAACGATCACAAATGATATTAAATTAAATTTTATGGGTTCTAATAGTTAATTATGGGCTTTTAAACCTTAAAATACAACTTAAACTCAAAATTTGAGCATTTACTCCGTTAAAATTGGAACGGGTTCACTATAAAGCACATTTTGAACCTAAAAATACGATTTAAACTGAAAATTTGAGCATTTTACTCGGTTAAAATTGGAACGGGTTCACTATAAAGCACATTTAAACAAGCATGCTCAGAACCCTACAAAATGATCAGAACTGATATTAATTCAAATTTTATGGGTTCAAATAATTTATTTTGGGTTTTTTAACCTAAAAATACAACTTAAACTCAAAATTTGAGCATTTTACTTGGTTAAAATTCGAACGGGTTCACTATAAAGCTCATTTAGACAAGCTCATTCTGAACCCTACAAAACGATCAAAATTGATATTAAATCAAATTTTATGGGTTCAAGTAGTTAATTATGGGCTTTTAAACCCAAAAATACAACTTAAACTCAAAATTTGAGCATTTTTCTCGGTTAAAATTCCAACTGGTTCACTATAAAGCCCATTTAGACATGCTCGTTTTGAACCCTACAAAATAATCGAAAATGATATTAAATCAAATTTTATGGGTTCAAATAGTTAATTATGGGTTTTTGAACCTAAAAATACAACTTCAACTAAAAATTTGGGCTTTTAACTTGGTTAAAATTCGAACGGGTTCACTATAAAGCACATTTAGACAAGCATGCTCAGATCCCTACAAAATGATCAAAACTTATATTAAATCAAATTTTATGGGTTCAAATAGTTAATTATGGGCTTTTTAACCTAAAAATACAACTTAAACTCAAAATTTGAGCATTTTACTTGGTTAAAATTCGAACGGGTTCACTATAAAGCCCATTTAGACATGCTTGTTTTGAACCCTACAAAATAATCGAAAATGATATTAAATCAAATTTTATGGGTTCAAATAGTTAATTATGGGCTTTTGAACCTAAAAATACAACTTCAACTAAAAATTTGGGCTTTTAACTCGGTTAAAATTGGAACGGGTTCACTATAAAGCACATTTAAACAAGCATGCTCAGATCCCTACAAAATGATCAAAACTTATATTAAATCAAATTTTATGGGTTCAAATAGTTAATTATGGGCTTTTAAACCTAAAAATACAACTTAAACTCAAAATTTGAGCATTTTTCTCGGTTAAAATTCCAACTAGTTCACTATAAAGCCCATTTAGACAAGCTCGCTCTGAACCCTACAAAATAATCGAAAATGATATTAAATCAAATTTTATGGGTTCAAAGAGTTAATTATGGACTTTTGAACCTAAAAATACAACTTCAACTAAAAATTTGGGCTTTTAACTCGGTTAAAATTCGAACGGGTTCATTACAAAGCCCATTTAGACAAGCTCGTTCTGAACCCTACAAAACGATCAAAACCGATATTAAATCAAATTTTATGGTTTCAAATAGTTAATTATGGGCTTTTAAACCTAAAGATACAACTTAAACTCAAAATTTGAGCACTTTTCTCGGTTAAAATTCCAACTGGTTCACTATAAAGCCCATTTAGACATGCTTGTTTTGAACCCTACAAAATAATCGAAAATGATATTAAATCAAATTTTATGGGTTCAAATAGTTAATTATGGGCTTTTGAACCTAAAAATACAACTTCAACTAAAAATTTGGGCTTTTAACTCGGTTAAAATTGGAACGGGTTCACTATAAAGCACATTTAAACAAGCATGCTCAGATCCCTACAAAATGATCAAAACTTATATTAAATCAAATTTTATGGGTTCAAATAGTTCATTATGGGCTTTTTAACCTAAAAATACAACTTAAACTCAAAACTTGAGCATTTTACTCGGTTAAAATTCGAACGGGTTCATTATAAAGCCCATTTAGACAAGCTCGTTCTGAACCCTACAAAACGATCAAAACTGATATTAAATCAAATTTTATTGCTTCAAATAGTTAATTATGGGCTTTTGAACCTAAAAATACGACTTAAACTCAAAATTTGAGCATTTTACTCGGTTAAAATTGGAACGGGTTCACTATAAAGCACATTTAGACAAGCACGCTCAGAACCCTACAAAATGATCGAAATAGATATTAAATCAAATTTTATGGGTTCAAATAATTAATTTTGGTCTTTTGAACCTAAAAATACAACTTAAACTCAAATTTTGAGCATTTTACTCGGTTAAAATTCGAACGGGTTCACTATAAAGCCCATTAAGACAAGCTCATTCCGAACCCTACAAAACGATCAAAATTGATATTAAATCAAATTTTATGGGTTCAAATAGTTAATTATGGACTTTTAAACCTAAAAATACAATTTAAACTCAAAATTTGACCATTTTTCTCGGTTAAAATTCCAACTGGTTCACTATAAAACCCATTTAGACAAGCTCGTTCTGAACCCTACAAAATAATCGAAAATGATATTAAATCAAATTTTATGGGTTCAAAGAGTTAATTATGGGCTTTTGAACCTAAAAATACAACTTCAACTAAAAATTTGGGCTTTTTACTCGGTTAAAATTGGAACGGGTTCACCATAAAGTACATTTGGACAAGCATGCTCAGAACCCTACAAAATGATCAAAATTGATATTAAATCAAATTTTATGGGTTCAAATAATTAATTTTGGGCTTTTGAACCTAAAAATACAACTTAAACTCAAAATTTTAGCATTTTACTTAGTAAAAATTTGAACAGGTTCACTATAAACCCAAAAAATGATCAAAACTGATATTGAATCAAATTTTATGGGTTGAAATAGTTAATTATGGGTTTTTGAACCAAAACATACAACTTAAACTCAAAATTTGAGCATTTTACTCGGTTAAAATTGGAACGGGTTCACTATAAAGCCCATCTAGACAAATTGTTTTGAACCCTACAAAACGATCGAAAATGATATTAAATCAAATTTTATGGGTTCAAATAGTTAGTTATGGGCTTTTGAACCTAAAAATACAACTTAAACTCAAAATTTGAGCATTTTACTCGGTTAAAATTCGAAAGGATTCATTATAAAGCCCATTTAAACAAGCTCGTTCTGAACCCTACAAAATGACCCCAACTGATATTAAATCAAATTTTATGGTTACAACTAGTTAGTTATGGGCTTTTGAACCTAAAAATACAACTTAAACTCAAAATTTGAGCATTTTACTCGGTTAAAATTCGAACGGGTTCATTATAAAGCCCATTTAGACAAGCTCGTTCTGAACCCTACAAAACGATCAAAACTGATATTAAATCAAATTTTATGGGTTCAAATAGTTAATTATGGGCTTTTGAACCTAAAAATACGACTTAAACTCAAAATTTGAGCATTTTACTCGTATAAAATTAGAACGGGTTCACTATAAAATCCATTTAAAAAAGCTCGTTCTGAACACTACAAAATGATCAAAACTGATATTAAATCAAATTTTATGGGTTCAAATAATTTATTTTGGGCTTTTGAACCTAAAAATACAACTTAAACTAAAAATTTGAGCATTTTTCTCGGTTAATATTCCAACGGGTTCACTATAAAGCCCATTTAGACAAGCTCGTTCTGAACCCTTCAAAATAATCGAAAATGAAATTAAATCAAATTTTATGGGTTCAAATAGTTAATTATGGGCTTTTGAACCTAAAAATACAACTTCAACTAAAAATTTGGGCTTTTTACTCGGTTAAAATTGGAACGGGTTCACTATAAAGCACATTTAGACAAGCATGCTCAGATCCCTACAAAGTGATCAAAACTTATATTAAATCAAATTTTATGGGTTCAAATAGTTAATTATTGGCTTTTGAACCTAAAAATATAACTTAAACTCAAAATTTAAGCATTTTAATCGGTTAAAATTTGAACGGGTTCACTATAAAGCCCATTTAGGCAAGTTTTTCTAAACCCTACAAAAGGATCGAAAATGATATTAAATTAAATTTTATGGGTTCTAATAGTTAATTATGGGCTTTTAAACCTTAAAATATAACTTAAACTCAAAATTTGAGCATTTTACTCGGTTAAAATTCGAACGGGTTCACTATAAAGGCCATTTAGACAAGCTCGTTCTGAACCCTACAAAACGATCGAAAATGATATTGAATCAAATTTTATGGGTTCAAATAATTAATTATGGGCTTTTAAACCTAAAAGTACAATTTAAACTAAAAATTTGGGCTTTTTACTCAGTTAAAATATGAACGGGTTCACTATAAAGCACATTTAGACAAGCATGCTCAGATCCCTACAAAATGATCAAAACATATATTAAATCAAATTTTATGGGTTCAAATAGTTAATTATGGGGCTTTTTTAACCTAAAAATACAACTTAAACTCAAAATTTGAGCATTTTACTCGGTTAAAATTCGAACGGGTTCATTATAAAGCCCATTTAGACAAGCTCGTTCTGAACCATACAAAACGATCAAAACTGATATTAAATCAAATTTTATGGCTTCGAATAGTTAATTATGGGCTTTTAAACCTAAAAATACGACTTAAACTCAAAATTTGAGCATTTTACTCGGTTAAAATTCGAACGGGTTCACTATAAAGCCCCATTTAGACAAGCTCATTCCGAACCCTACAAAACGATCAAAATTGATATTAAATCAAATTTTATGGGGTTCAAATAGTTTAATTATGGGCTTTTTCAACCTAAAAAATACAACTTAAACTCAAAATTTGAGCATTTTTCTCGGTTAAAATTCCAACTGGTTCACTATAAAGCCCATTTAGACAAGCTCGTTCTGAACCCTACAAAATAATCGAAAATGATATTAAATCAAATTTTATGGGTTCAAATAGTTAATTATGGGCTTTTTGAACCTAAAAATACAACTTCAACTAAAAGTTTGGGCTTTTTTACTCGGTTAAAATTGGGGACGAGTTCACTATAAAGCACATTTAGACAAGCATGCATAGATTCCTACAAAATGATCAAAACTTATATTAAATCAAATTTTATGGGTTCAAATAGTTAATTATGGGCTTTTTAACCTAAAAATAGAACTTAAACTCAAAATTTGAGCATTTTACTCGGTTAAAAATTCGAACGGGTTCACTATAAAGCCCATTTAGACAAGCTCATTGCGAACCCTACAAAACGATCAAAATTGATATTAAATCAAATTTTATGGGTTCAAATAGTTAATTATGGGCTTTTCAACCTAAAAATACAACTTAAACTCAAAATTTGAGCATTTTACTCGGTTAAAATTCGAACGGGTTCACTATAAAGCCCAATTAGACAAGCTCATTGCGAACCCTACAAAACGATCAAAATTGATATTAAATCAAATTTTATGGGTTCAAATAGTTAATTATGGGCTTTTAAACCTAAAAATACAACATAAACTCAAAATTTGAGCATTTTTTCTCGGTTAAAATTCCAACTGGTTCACAATAAAGCCCATTTAGACAAGCTCGTTCTGAACCCTACAAAATAATCGAAAATGATATTAAATCAAATTTTATTGGTTCAAATAGTTAATTATGGGATTTTGAACCTAAAAATACAACTTCAACTAAAAATTTGGGCTTTTTACTCGGTTAAAATTGGGACGGGTTCACTATAAAGCACATTTAGACAAGCATGCTTAGATTCCTACAAAATGATCAAAACTTATATTAAATCAAATTTTATGGGTTCAAATAGTTAATTATGGGCTTTTTAACCTAAAAATACAACTTAAACTCAAAATTTGAGCATTTTACTCGGTTAAAATTCGAACGGGTTCACTATAAAGCCCATTTAGACAAGCTCATGGCGAACCCTACAAAACGATCAAAATTGATATTAAATCAAATTTTATGGGTTCAAATAGTTAATTATGGGCTTTTCAACCTAAAAATACAAATTAAACTCAAAATTTGAGCATTTTACTCGGTTAAAATTCGAACGGGTTCACTATAAAGCCCATTTAGACAAGCTCATTCCGAACCCTACAAAACGATCAAAATTGATATTAAATCAAATTTTATGGGTTCAAATAGTTAATTATGGGCTTTTCAACCTAAAAATACAACTTAAACTCAAAATTTGAGCATTTTTCTCGGTTAAAATTCCAACTGGTTCAAAAGCCCATTTAGACAAGCTCGTTCTGAACCCTACAAAATAATCGAAAATGATATTAAATCAAATTTTATGGGTTCAAATAGTTAATTATGGGCTTTTGAACCTAAAAATACAACTTCAACTAAAAATTTGGGCTTTTTACTCGGTTAAAATTGGGACGGGTTCACTATAAAGCACATTTAGACAAGCATGCTCAGATCCCTACAAAATGATCAAAACTTATATTAAATCAATTTTTATGGGTTCAAATAGTTAATTACGGGCTTTTTAACCCAAAAATACAACTTAAACTCAAAATTTGAGCATTTTACTCGGTTAAAATTCGAACGGGTTCATTATATAGCCCATTTAGACAAGCTCGTTCTGAACCCGATAAAATGATCAAAACTGATATTAAATCAAATTTTATGGCTTCAAATAGTTAATTATGGGCTTTTGAACCTAAAAATACGACTTAAACTCAAAATTTGAGCATTTTACTCAGATAAAATTAGAACGGGTTCACTATAAAGTCCATTTAGACAAGCTCGTTCTGAACACTATAAAACGATCGAAAATGATATTAAATCAAATTTTATGGGTTCAAATAGTTAATTATGAGATTTTCAACCTAAAAATACGACTTAAACTCAAAATTTGAGCATTTTACTCGGTTAAAATTGGAACGGGTTCACTATAAAGTCCATTTAGACAAGCTCGTTCTGAACCCTACAAAACGATCGAAAATGATATTAAATCAAATTTTATGGGTTCAAATAGTTAAATATGGGCTTTTGAACCTAAAAATACAATTTAAACTAAAAATTTGGGCTTTTTACTCGGTTAAAATTGGAACGGTTTTCACTATAAAGCACATTTACACAAGCATGCTCAGAACCCTACAAAATGATCGAAACCGATATTAAATCAAATTTTATGGGTTCAAATAATTAATTTTGGTCTTTTAAACCTAAAAATACAACTTAAACTCAAAATTTGAGCATTTTACTCGGTTAAAATTCGAACGGGTTTCATTATAAAGCCCATTTAGACAAGCTCGTTCTGAACCATACAAAACGATCAAAACTGATATTAAATCAAATTTTTATGGCTTCAAATAGTTAATTATGGGCTTTTGAACCTAAAAATACAACTTAAACTGAAAATTTGAGCATTTTTCTCGGTTAAAATTCCAACTAGTTCACTATAAAGCCCATTTAGACAAGCTCGCTCTGAACCCTACAAAATAATCGAAAATGATATTAAATCAAATTTTATGGGTTCAAATAGTTAATTATGGGCTTTTGAACCTAAAAATACAACTTCAACTAAAAATTTGGGCTTTTTACTCGGTTAAAATTGGGACGGGTTCACTATAAAGCACATTTAGACAAGCATGCTCAGATCCCTACAAAATGATCAAAAACTTATATTAAATCAATTTTTATGGGTTCAAATAGTTAATTACGGGCTTTTTAACCCAAAAATACAACTTAAACTCAAAATTTGAGCATTTTACTCGGTTAAAATTCGAACGGGTTCATTATATAGCCCATTTAGACAAGCTCGTTCTGAACCCGATAAAACGATCAAAACTGATATTAAATCAAATTTTTATGGCTTCAAATAGTTAATTATGGGCTTTTGAACCTAAAAATACGACTTAAACTCAAAATTTGAGCATTTTACTCAGATAAAATTAGAACGGGTTCACTATAAAGTCCATTTAGACAAGCTCGTTCTGAACACTATAAAACGATCGAAAATGATATTAAATCAAATTTTATGGGTTCAAATAGTTAATTATGAGATTTTCAACCTAAAAATACGACTTAAACTCAAAATTTGAGCATTTTACTCGGTTAAAAATTGGAACGGGTTCACTATAAAGTCCATTTAGACAAGCTCGTTCTGAACCCTACAAAACGATCGAAAATGATATTAAATCAAATTTTATGGGTTCAAATAGTTAAATATGGGCTTTTGAACCTAAAAATACAATTTAAACTAAAAATTTGGGCTTTTTACTCGGTTAAAATTGGAACGGTTTCACTATAAAGCACATTTACACAAGCATGCTCAGAACCCTACAAAATGATCGAAACCGATATTAAATCAAATTTTATGGGTTCAAATAATTAATTTTGGTCTTTTAAACCTAAAAATACAACTTAAACTCAAAATTTGAGCATTTTACTCGGTTAAAATTCGAACGGGTTCATTATAAAGCCCATTTAGACAAGCTCGTTCTGAACCATACAAAACGATCAAAACTGATATTAAATCAAATTTTATGGCTTCAAATAGTTAATTATGGGCTTTTGAACCTAAAAATACAACTTAAACTCAAAATTTGAGCATTTTTCTCGGTTAAAATTCCAACTAGTTCACTATAAAGCCCATTTAGACAAGCTCGCTCTGAACCCTACAAAATAATCGAAAATGATATTAAATCAAATTTTATGGGTTCAAATAGTTAATTATGGGCTTTTGAACCTAAAAATACAACTTCAACTAAAAATTTGGGCTTTTTACTCGGTTAAAATTGGGACGGGTTTCACTATAAAGCACATTTAGACAAGCTTGCATAGATTCCTACAAAATGATCAAAACTTATATTAAATCAAATTTTATGGGTTCAAATAGTTAATTATGGGCTTTTTAACCTAAAAATATAACTTAAACTCAAAATTTGAGCATTTTACTCGGTTAAAATTCGAACGGGTTCACTATAAAGCCCATTTAGACAAGCTCATTGCGAACCCTACAAAACGATCAAAATTGATATTAAATCAAATTTTATGGGTTCAAATAGTTAATTATGGGCTTTTCAACCTAAAAATACAACTTAAACTCAAAATTTGAGCATTTTACTCGGTTAAAATTCGAACGGGTTCACTATAAAGCCCAATTAGACAAGCTCATTGCGAACCCTACAAAACGATCAAAATTGATATTAAATCAAATTTTATGGGTTCAAATAGTTAATTATGGGCTTTTCAACCTAAAAATACAACTTAAACTCAAAATTTGAGCATTTTTCTCGGTTAAAATTCCAACTGGTTCACTATAAAGCCCATTTAGACAAGCTCGTTCTGAACCCTACAAAATAATCGAAAATGATATTAAATCAAATTTTATGGGTTCAAATAGTTAATTATGGGCTTTTGAACCTAAAAATACAACTTCAACTAAAAATTTGGGTTTTTAACTCGGTTAAAATTGGAACGGGTTCACTATAAAGCACATTTGGACAAGCATGCTCAGATCCCTACAAAATGATCAAAACATATATTAAATCAAATTTTATGGGTTCAAATAGTTAATTATGGGCTTTTTAACCTAAAAATACAACTTAAACTCAAAATTTGAGCATTTTACTCGGTTAAAATTCGAACGGGTTCATTATAAAGCCCATTTAGACAAGCTCGTTCTGAACCATACAAAACGATCAAAACTGATATTAAATCAAATTTTATGGCTTCGAATAGTTAATTATGGGCTTTTAAACCTAAAAATACGACTTAAACTCAAAATTTGAGCATTTTACTCGGTTAAAATTCGAACGGGTTCACTATAAAGCCCATTTA
The DNA here is from genome assembly GCA_035048815.1 of Abelmoschus esculentus. Lineage (NCBI taxonomy): Eukaryota > Viridiplantae > Streptophyta > Magnoliopsida > Malvales > Malvaceae > Abelmoschus > Abelmoschus esculentus. Next base: position 10,710,170 of record JAUCBN010000059.1, on the reverse strand, counting down.
GACAAGCTCATTCCGAACCCTACAAAACGATCAAAATTGATATTAAATCAAATTTTATGGGTTCAAATAGTTAATTATGGGCTTTTAAACCTAAAAATACAACATAAACTCAAAATTTGAGCATTTTTCTCGGTTAAAATTCCAACTGGTTCACTATAAAGCCCATTTAGACAAGCTCGTTCTAAACCCTACAAAATAATCGAAAATGATATTAAATCAAATTTTATGGGTTCAAATAGTTAATTATGGGATTTTGAACCTAAAAATACAACTTCAACTAAAAATTTGGGCTTTTTACTCGGTTAAAATTGGGACGGGTTCACTATAAAGCACATTTAGACAAGCATGCTTAGATTCCTACAAAATGATCAAAACTTATATTAAATCAAATTTTATGGGTTCAAATAGTTAATTATGGGCTTTTTAACCTAAAAATACAACTTAAACTCAAAATTTGAGCATTTTACTCGGTTAAAATTCGAACGGGTTCACTCTAAAGCCCATTTAGACAAGCTCATGGCGAACCCTACAAAACGATCAAAATTGATATTAAATCAAATTTTATGGGTTCAAATAGTTAATTATGGGCTTTTCAACCTAAAAATACAATTTAAACTCAAAATTTGAGCATTTTACTCGGTTAAAATTCGAACGGGTTCACTATAAAGCCCATTTAGACAAGCTCATTCCGAACCCTACAAAACGATCAAAATTGATATTAAATCAAATTTTATGGGTTCAAATAGTTAATTATGGGCTTTTCAACCTAAAAATACAACTTAAACTCAAAATTTGAGCATTTTTCTCGGTTAAAATTCCAACTGGTTCACAATAAAGCCCATTTAGACAAGCTCGTTCTGAACCCTACAAAATAATCGAAAATGATATTAAATCAAATTTTATGGGTTCAAATAGTTAATTATGGGCTTTTGAACCTAAAAATACAACTTCAACTAAAAATTTGGGCTTTTTACTCGGTTAAAATTGGGACGGGTTCACTATAAAGCACATTTAGACAAGCATGCTTAGATTCCTACAGAACGATCAAAACTTATATTAAATCAAATTTTATGGGTTCAAATAGTTAATTATGGGCTTTTTAACCTAAAAATACAACTTAAACTCAAAATTTGAGCATTTTACTCGGTTAAAATTCGAACGGGTTCACTATAAAGCCCATTTAGACAAGCTCATTGCGAACCATACAAAACAATCAAAATTGATATTAAATCAAATTTTATGGGTTCAAATAGTTAATTATGGGCTTTTTAACCTAAAAATATAACTTAAACTCAAAATTTGAGCATTTTACTCGGTTAAAATTCGAACGGGTTCACTATAAAGCCCATTTAGACAAGCTCATTCCGAACCCTACAAAACTATCAAAATTGATATTAAATCAAATTTTATGGGTTCAAATAGTTAATTATGGGCTTTTAATCCTAAAAATACAACTTAAACTCAAAATTTGAGCATTTTTCTCGGTTAAAATTCCAACTGGTTCACTATAAAGCCCATTTAGACATGCTCGTTCTGAACCCTACAAAATAATCGAAAATGATATTAAATCAAATTTTATGGGTTCAAATAGTTAATTATGGGCTTTTGAACCTAAAAATAGAACTTCAACTAAAAATTTGGGCTTTTTACTCGGTTAAAATTGGGACGGGTTCACTATAAAGCACATTTAGACAAGCATGCTTAGATTCCTACAAAATGATCAAAACTTATATTAAATCAAATTTTATGGGTTCAAATAGTTAATTATGGGCTTTTTAACCTAAAAATACAACTTAAACTCAAAATTTGAGCATTTTACTCGGTTAAAATTCGAACGGGTTCACTATAAAGCCGATTTAGACAAGCTCATGGCGAACCCTACAAAACGATCAAAATTGATATTAAATCAAATTTTATGGGTTCAAATAGTTAATTATGGGCTTTTCAACCTAAAAATACAACTTAAACTCAAAATTTGAGCATTTTACTCGGTTAAAATTCGAACGGGTTCACTATAAAGCCCATTTAGACAAGCTCATTCCGAACCCTACAAAACGATCAAAATTGATATTAAATCAAATTTTATGGGTTCAAATAGTTAATTATGGGCTTTTCAACCTAAAAATACAACTTAAACTCAAAATTTGAGCATTTTTCTCGGTTAAAATTCCAACTGGTTCACAATAAAGCCCATTTAGACAAGCTCGTTCTGAACCCTACAAAATAATCGAAAATGATATTAAATCAAATTTTATGGGTTCAAATAGTTAATTATGGGCTTCTAAACCTAAAAATACAACTTCAACTAAAAATTTGGGCTTTTTACTCGGTTAAAATTGGGACGGGTTCACTATAAAGCACATTTAGACAAGCATGCTCAGATCCCTACAAAATGATCAAAACTTATATTAAATCAATTTTTATGGGTTCAAATAGTTAATTACGGGCTTTTTAACCCAAAAATACAACTTAAACTCAAAATTTGAGCATTTTACTCGGTTAAAATTCGAACGGGTTCATTATATAGCCCATTTAGACAAGCTCGTTCTGAACCCGATAAAACGATCAAAACTGATATTAAATCAAATTTTATGGCTTCAAATAGTTAATTATGGGCTTTTGAACCTAAAAATACGACTTAAACTCAAAATTTGAGCATTTTACTCAGATAAAATTAGAACGGGTTCACTATAAAGTCCATTTAGACAAGCTCGTTCTGAACACTATAAAACGATCGAAAATGATATTAAATCAAATTTTATGGGTTCAAATAGTTAATTATGAGATTTTCAACCTAAAAATACGACTTAAACTCAAAATTTGAGCATTTTACTCGGTTAAAATTGGAACGGGTTCACTATAAAGTCCATTTAGACAAGCTCGTTCTGAACCCTACAAAACGATCGAAAATGATATTAAATCAAATTTTATGGGTTCAAATAGTTAAATATGGGCTTTTGAACCTAAAAATACAATTTAAACTAAAAATTTGGGCTTTTTACTCGGTTAAAATTCGAACGGGTTCATTATAAAGCCCATTTAGACAAGCTCGTTCTGAACCATACAAAACGATCAAAACTGATATTAAATCAAATTTTATGGCTTCGAATAGTTAATTATGGGCTTTTAAACCTAAAAATACGACTTAAACTCAAAATTTGAGCATTTTACTCGGTTAAAATTCGAACGGGTTCACTATAAAGCCCATTTAGACAAGCTCATTCCGAACCCTACAAAACGATCAAAATTGATATTAAATCAAATTTTATGGGTTCAAATAGTTAATTATGGGCTTTTAAACCTAAAAATACAACATAAACTCAAAATTTGAGCATTTTTCTCGATTAAAATTCCAACTGGTTCACTATAAAGCCCATTTAGACAAGCTCGTTCTAAACCCTACAAAATAATCGAAAATGATATTAAATCAAATTTTATTGGTTCAAATAGTTAATTATGGGATTTTGAACCTAAAAATACAACTTCAACTAAAAATTTGGGCTTTTTACTCGGTTAAAATTGGGACGGGTTCACTATAAAGCACATTTAGACAAGCATGCTTAGATTCCTACAAAATGATCAAAACTTATATTAAATCAAATTTTATGGGTTCAAATAGTTAATTATGGGCTTTTTAACCTAAAAATACAACTTAAACTCAAAATTTGAGCATTTTACTCGGTTAAAATTCGAACGGGTTCACTATAAAGACCATTTAGACAAGCTCATGGCGAACCCTACAAAACGATCAAAATTGATATTAAATCAAATTTTATGGGTTCAAATAGTTAATTATGGGCTTTTCAACCTAAAAATACAACTTAAACTCAAAATTTGAGCATTTTACTCGGTTAAAATTCGAACGGGTTCACTATAAAGCCCATTTAGACAAGCTCATTCCGAACCCTACAAAACGATCAAAATTGATATTAAATCAAATTTTATGGGTTCAAATAGTTAATTATGGGCTTTTCAACCTAAAAATACAACTTAAACTCAAAATTTGAGCATTTTTCTCGGTTAAAATTCCAACTGGTTCACAATAAAGCCCATTTAGACAAGCTCGTTCTGAACCCTACAAAATAATCGAAAATGATATTAAATCAAATTTTATGGGTTCAAATAGTTAATTATGGGCTTTTCAACCTAAAAATACAACTTAAACTCAAAATTTGAGCATTTTACTCGGTTAAAATTCGAACGGGTTCATTATATAGCCCATTTAGACAAGCTCCTTCTGAACCCGATAAAACGATCAAAACTGATATTAAATCAAATTTTATGGCTTCAAATAGTTAATTATGGGCTTTTGAACCTAAAAATACGACTTAAACTCAAAATTTGAGCATTTTACTCAGATAAAATTAGAACGGGTTCACTATAAAGTCCATTTAGACAAGCTCGTTCTGAACACTATAAAACGATCGAAAATGATATTAAATCAAATTTTATGGGTTCAAATAATTAATTATGAGATTTTCAACCTAAAAATACGACTTAAACTCAAAATTTGAGCATTTTACTCGGTTAAAATTGGAACGGGTTCACTATAAAGTCCATTTAGACAAGCTCGTTCTGAACCCTACAAAACGATCGAAAATGATATTAAATCAAATTTTATGGGTTCAAATAGTTAATTATGGGCTTTTCAACCTAAAAATACAACTTAAACTCAAAATTTGAGCATTTTACTCGGTTAAAATTCGAACGGGTTCACTATAAAGCCCATTTAGACAAGCTCATTCTGAACCCTACAAAACGATCAAAATTGATATTAAATCAAATTTTATGGGTTCAAATAGTTAATTATGGGCTTTTCAACCTAAAAATACAACTTAAACTCAAAATTTGAGCATTTTTCTCGGTTAAAATTCCAACTGGTTCACTATAAAGCCCATTTAGACAAGCTCGTTCTGAACCCTACAAAATAATCGAAAATGATATTAAATCAAATTTTATGGGTTCAAATAGTTAATTATGGGCTTTTGAACCTAAAAATACAACTTCAACTAAAAATTTGGGTTTTTAACTCGGTTAAAATTGGAACGGATTCACTATAAAGCACATTTGGACAAGCATGCTCAGATCCCTACAAAATGTTCAAAACTTATATTAAATCAAATTTTATGGGTTCAAATAGTTAATTATGGGCTTTTAAACCTAAAAATACAACTTAAACTCAAAATATGAGCATTTTACTCGGTTAAAATTCGAACGGGTTCATTATAAAGCCCATTTAGACAAGCTCGTTCTGAACCATACAAAACGATCAAAACTGATATTAAATCAAATTTTATGGCTTCGAATAGTTAATTATGGGCTTTTGAACCTAAAAATACGACTTAAACTCAAAATTTGAGCATTTTACTCGGTTAAAATTCGAACGGGTTCACTATAAAGCCCATTTAGACAAGCTCATTCTGAACCCTACAAAACGATCAAAATTGATATTAAATCAAATTTTATGGGTTCAAATAGTTAATTATGGGCTTTTCAACCTAAAAATACAACTTAAACTCAAAATTTGAGCATTTTTCTCGGTTAAAATTCCAACTGGTTCACTATAAAGCCCATTTAGACAAGCTCGTTCTGAACCCTACAAAATAATCGAAAATGATATTAAATCAAATTTTATGGGTTCAAATAGTTAATTATGGGCTTTTGAACCTAAAAATACAACTTCAACTAAAAATTTGGGCTTTTTACTCGGTTAAAATTGGGACGGGTTCACTATAAAGCACATTTAGACAAGCATGCATAGATTCCTACAAAATGATCAAAACTTATATTAAATCAAATTTTATGGGTTCAAATAGTTAATTATGGGCTTTTTAACCTAAAAATATAACTTAAACTCAAAATTTGAGCATTTTACTCGGTTAAAATTCGAACGGGTTCACTATAAAGCCCATTTAGACAAGCTCATTGCGAACCCTACAAAACGATCAAAATTGATATTAAATCAAATTTTATGGGTTCAAATAGTTAATTATGGGCTTTTCAACCTAAAAATACAACTTAAACTCAAAATTTGAGCATTTTACTCGGTTAAAATTCGAACGGGTTCACTATAAAGCCCAATTAGACAAGCTCATTGCGAACCCTACAAAACGATCAAAATTGATATTAAATCAAATTTTATGGGTTCAAATAGTTAATTATGGGCTTTTCATCCTAAAAATACAACTTAAACTCAAAATTTGAGCATTTTTCTCGGTTAAAATTCCAACTGGTTCACTATAAAGCCCATTTAGACAAGCTCGTTCTGAACCCTACAAAATAATCGAAAATGATATTAAATCAAATTTTATGGGTTCAAATAGTTAATTATGGGCTTTTGAACCTAAAAATACAACTTCAACTAAAAATTTGGGTTTTTAACTCGGTTAAAATTGGAACGGGTTCACTATAAAGCACATTTGGACAAGCATGCTCAGATCCCTACAAAATGATCAAAACATATATTAAATCAAATTTTATGGGTTCAAATAGTTAATTATGGGCTTTTTAACCTAAAAATACAACTTAAACTCAAAATTTGAGCATTTTACTCGGTTAAAATTCGAACGGGTTCATTATAAAGCCCATTTAGACAAGCTCGTTCTGAACCATACAAAACGATCAAAACTGATATTAAATCAAATTTTATGGCTTCGAATAGTTAATTATGGGCTTTTAAACCTAAAAATACGACTTAAACTCAAAATTTGAGCATTTTACTCGGTTAAAATTCGAACGGGTTCACTATAAAGCCCATTTAGACAAGCTCATTCCGAACCCTACAAAACGATCAAAATTGATATTAAATCAAATTTTATGGGTTCAAATAGTTAATTATGGGCTTTTAAACCTAAAAATACAACATAAACTCAAAATTTGAGCATTTTTCTCGGTTAAAATTCCAACTGGTTCACTATAAAGCCCATTTAGACAAGCTCGTTCTAAACCCTACAAAATAATCGAAAATGATATTAAATCAAATTTTATTGGTTCAAATAGTTAATTATGGGATTTTGAACCTAAAAATACAACTTCAACTAAAAATTTGGGCTTTTTACTCGGTTAAAATTGGGACGGGTTCACTATAAAGCACATTTAGACAAGCATGCTTAGATTCCTACAAAATCATCAAAACTTATATTAAATCAAATTTTATGGGTTCAAATAGTTAATTATGGGCTTTTTAACCTAAAAATACAACTTAAACTCAAAATTTGAGCATTTTACTCGGTTAAAATTCGAACGGGTTCACTATAAAGCCCATTTAGACAAGCTCATGGCGAACCCTACAAAACGATCAAAATTGATATTAAATCAAATTTTATGGGTTCAAATAGTTAATTATGGGCTTTTCAACCTAAAAATACAATTTAAACTCAAAATTTGAGCATTTTACTCGGTTAAAATTCGAACGGGTTCACTATAAAGCCCATTTAGACAAGCTCATTCCGAACCCTACAAAACGATCAAAATTGATATTAAATCAAATTTTATGGGTTCAAATAGTTAATTATGGGCTTTTCAACCTAAAAATACAACTTAAACTCAAAATTTGAGCATTTTTCTCGGTTAAAATTCCAACTGGTTCACAATAAAGCCCATTTAGACAAGCTCGTTCTGAACCCTACAAAATAATCGAAAATGATATTAAATCAAATTTTATGGGTTCAAATAGTTAATTATGGGCTTTTGAACCTAAAAATACAACTTCAACTAAAAATTTGGGCTTTTTACTCGGTTAAAATTGGGACGGGTTCACTATAAAGCACATTTAGACAAGCATGCTTAGATTCCTACAGAACGATCAAAACTTATATTAAATCAAATTTTATGGGTTCAAATAGTTAATTATGGGCTTTTTAACCTAAAAATACAACTTAAACTCAAAATTTGAGCATTTTACTCGGTTAAAATTCGAACGGGTTCACTATAAAGCCCATTTAGACAAGCTCATTGCGAACCATACAAAACAATCAAAATTGATATTAAATCAAATTTTATGGGTTCAAATAGTTAATTATGGGCTTTTTAACCTAAAAATATAACTTAAACTCAAAATTTGAGCATTTTACTCGATTAAAATTCGAACGGGTTCACTATAAAGCCCATTTAGACAAGCTCATTCCGAACCCTACAAAACTATCAAAATTGATATTAAATCAAATTTTATGGGTTCAAATAGTTAATTATGGGCTTTTAATCCTAAAAATACAACTTAAACTCAAAATTTGAGCATTTTTCTCGGTTAAAATTCCAACTGGTTCACTATAAAGCCCATTTAGACATGCTCGTTCTGAACCCTACAAAATAATCGAAAATGATATTAAATCAAATTTTATGGGTTCAAATAGTTAATTATGGGCTTTTGAACCTAAAAATAGAACTTCAACTAAAAATTTGGGCTTTTTACTCGGTTAAAATTGGGACGGGTTCACTATAAAGCACATTTAGACAAGCATGCTTAGATTCCTACAAAATGATCAAAACTTATATTAAATCAAATTTTATGGGTTCAAATAGTTAATTATGGGCTTTTTAACCTAAAAATACAACTTAAACTCAAAATTTGAGCATTTTACTCGGTTAAAATTCGAACGGGTTCACTATAAAGCCCATTTAGACAAGCTCATGGCGAACCCTACAAAACGATCAAAATTGATATTAAATCAAATTTTATGGGTTCAAATAGTTAATTATGGGCTTTTTAACCTAAAAATACAACTTAAACTCAAAATTTGAGCATTTTACTCGGTTAAAATTCGAACGGGTTCACTATAAAGCCCATTTAGACAAGCTCATTCTGAACCCTACAAAACGATCAAAATTGATATTAAATCAAATTTTATGGGTTCAAATAGTTAATTATGGGCTTTTAAACCTAAAAATACAACTTAAACTCAAAATTTGAGCATTTTTCTCGGTTAAAATTCCAACTAGTTCACTATAAAGCCCATTTAGACAAGCTCGCTCTGAACCCTACAAAATAATCGAAAATGATATTAAATCAAATTTTATGGGTTCAAAGAGTTAATTATGGGCTTTTGAACCTAAAAATACAACTTCAACTAAAAATTTGGGCTTTTTACTCGGTTAAAATTGGAACGGGTTCACTATAAAGCACATTTAGACAAGCATGCTCAGATCCCTAGAAAATGATCAAAACTTATATTAAATCAAATTTTATGGGTTCAAAGAGTTAATTATGGGCTTTTTAACCTAAAAATACAACTTCAACTCAAAATTTGAGCATTTTACTCGGTTAAAATTCGAACGGGTTCATTATAAAGCCCATTTAGACAGGCTCGTTCTGAACCATACAAAACGATCAAAACTGATATTAAATCAAATTTTATGGCTTCGAATAGTTAATTATGGGCTTTTGAACCTAAAAATACGACTTAAACTCAAAATTTGAGCATTTTACTCGGTTAAAATTGGAACGGGTTCACTATAAAGCACATTTAGACACGCACGCTCAGAACCCTACAAAATGATCGAAATTGATATTAAATCAAATTTTATGGTTTCAAATAATTTATTTTGGGCTTTTGAACCTAAAAATACAACTTCAACTCAAAATTTGAGCATTTTACTCGGTTAAAATTCGAACGGGTTCACTATAAAGCCCATTTAGACAAGCTCATTCCGAACCCTACAAAACGATCAAAATTGATATTAAATCAAATTTTATGGGTTCAAATAGTTAATTATGGGCTTTTCAACCTAAAAATACAATTTAAACTCAAAATTTGAGCATTTTTCTCGGTTAAAATTCCAACTGGTTCACTATAAAGCCCATTTAGACAAGCTCGTTCTGAACCCTACAAAATAATCGAAAATGATATTAAATCGAATTTTATGGGTTCAAATAGTTAATTATGGGCTTTTGAACCTAAAAATACAACTTCAACTAAAAATTTGGGTTTTTAACTCGGTTAAAATTGGAACGGGTTCACTATAATGCACATTTGGACAACATGCTCAGATCCCTACAAAATGATCAAAACTTATATTAAATCAAATTTTATGGGTTCAAATAGTTAATTATGGGCTTTTTAACCTAAAAATACAACTTAGACTCAAAATTTGAGCATTTTACTCGGTTAAAATTCGAACGGGTTCATTATAAAACCCATTCAGACAAGCTCGTTCTGAACCATACAAAACGATCAAAACTGATATTAAATCAAATTTTATGGCTTCGAATAGTTAATTATGGGCTTTTGAACCTAAAAATACGACTTAAACTCAAAATTTGAGCATTTTACTCGGTTAAAATTCGAACGGGTTCACTATAAAGCCCATTTAGACAAGCTCATTCCGAACCCTACAAAACGATCAAAATTGATATTAAATCAAATTTTATGGGTTCAAATAGTTAATTATGGGCTTTTCAACCTAAAAATACAACTTAAACTCAAAATTTGAGCATTTTTCTCGGTTAAAATTCCAACTGGTTCACTATAAAGCCCATTTAGACAAGCTCGTTCTAAACCCTACAAAATAATCGAAAATGATATTAAATCAAATTTTATGGATTCAAATAGTTAATTATGGGCTTTTGAACCTAAAAATACAACTTCAACTAAAAATTTGGGCTTTTTACTCGGTTAAAATTGGGACGGGTTCACTATAAAGCACATTTAGACAAGCATGCTTAGATTCCTACAAAATGATCAAAACTTATATTAAATCAAATTTTATGGGTTCAAATAGTTAATTATGGTCTTCTTAACCTAAAAATATAACTTAAACTCAAAATTTGAGCACTTTACTCGGTTAAAATTCGAACGGGTTCACTATAAATCCCATTTAGACAAGCTCATTTCTGAACCCTACAAAACGATCAAAAATGATATTAAATCAAATTTTACGGGTTCAAATAGTTAAATATGGGCTTTTGAACCTAAAAATACAACTTAAACTCAAAATTTGAGCATTTTACTCGGTTAAAATTCGAACGGGTTCACTATAAAGCCCATTTAGACAAGTTCCTTCTAAACCCTACAAAACGATCAAAATTGATATTAAATCAAATTTTATGGGTTCAAATAGTTAATTTATGGGCTTTTGAACCTAAAAATACGACTTAAACTCAAAATTTGAGCATTTTACTCGGTTAAAATTCCAACTGGTTCACTATAAAGCCCATTTAGACAAGCTCGTTCTGAACCCTACAAAATAATCGAAAATGATATTAAATCAAATTTTATGGGTTGAAATAGTTAATTATGGGCTTTTAAACCTAAAAATACAACTTAAACTAAAAATTTGAGCATTTTTCTCTGTTAAAATTCCAACGGGTTCACTATAAAGCCATTTAGACAAGCTCGTTCTGAACCCTACAAAATAATCGAAAATGATATTAAATCAAATTTTATAGGTTCAAATAGTTAATTATGGACTTTTGAACCTAAAAATACAACTTCAACTAAAAATTTGGGCTTTTTTCTCGCTTAAAATTGGAACGGGTTCACTATAAAGCACATTTAGACAAGCATGCTTAGAACCCTACAAAACGATCAAAAATGATATTAAATCAAATTTTACGGGTTCAAATAGTTAATTATGGGCTTTTGAACCTAAAAATATAACTTAAACTCAAAATTTAAGCATTTTAATCGGTTAAAATTTGAAAGGGTTCACTATAAAGCCCATTTAGACAAATTTTTTTGAACCCTACAAAACGATCGAAGATGATATTAAATCAAATTTTATGGGTTCCAATAGTTAATTATGGGCTTTTAAACCTTAAAATACAACTTAAACTAAAAATTTTGGCTTTTTACTCGATTAAAATTGGAACGGGTTCACTATAAGGCACATTTAGACAAGCATGCTCAGAACCCTACAAAATGATCAAAACTGATATTAAATCAAATTTTATGGGTTCAAATAGTTAATTATGGGCTTTTAAACCTAAAAATACAACTTAAACTCAAAATTTGAGCATTTTTCTCGGTTAAAATTTGAACGGGTTCACTATAAAGCCCATTTTGACAAGTTCGTTATGAACCCTACAAAACGATAAAAAATGATATTAAATCAAGTTTTATGGGTTCAAATAGTTAATTATGGGCTTCTGAACCTAAAAATACAACTTAAACTCAAAATTCGAGCATTTTACTCTATTAAAATTCGAACGGGTTCACTTTAAAGCCCATCTAGACAAGCATGCTCAGAACCCTACAAAATGATCAAAACTGATATTAAATCAAATTTTATGGGTTCAAATTGTTAATTATGGGCTTTTGAACCTAAAAATATAACTTAAGCTCAAAATTTGAGCATTTTACTCAATTAAAATTCGAACGGGTTCACTATAAAGACCATATAGTCAAGCTCGTTCTGAACCCTACAAAACGATTAAAAATGATATTAAATCAAATTTTATGGGTTCAAATAGTTAATTATGGGCTTTCGATCCTAAAAATACAACTTAAACTAAAAATTTAGGCTTTTTACTCGATTAAAATTGGAACGGGTTCACTATAAAGCAAATTTAGACAAGCAAGTTCTGAACCCTACAAAACGATCGAAAATGATATAAAATTAAATTTTATGGATTCAAATAGTTAATTATGGGCTTTTTAACCTAAAAATATAACGTAAACTCAAAATTTGAGCATTTTACTCGGTTAAAATTCGAATGGGTTCACCGTAAAGCCCATTTAGACAAGCTCGTTCTGAACCCTACAAAACGTTCGAAATTGATATTAAATCAAATTTTATGGGTTCAAATAGTTAATTATTGGCTTTTGAACCTAAAAATATAACTTAAAATCAAAATTTGAGCATTTTACTCGGTTAAAATTCGAACAGGTTCACTATAAAACCTATTTAGACAAGCTCGTTCTGAACTCTACAAAACGATCGAAAATGATATTAAATCAAATTTTATGGGTTCAAATAGTTAATTATGGGCTTTTGAACCTAAAAATATAACTTAAGCTCAAAATTTGAGCATTTTACTCAATTAAAATTCGAACGGGTTCACTATAAAGACCGTATAGTCAAGCTCGTTCTGAACCCTACAAAACGATCAAAAATGATATTAAATCAAATTTTATGGGTTCAAATAGTTAATTATGGGCTTCCGATCCTAAAAATACAACTTAAACTAAAAATTTAGGCTTTTTACTCGATTAAAATTGGAACGGGTTCACTATAAAGCAAATTTAGACAAGCAACTTCTGAACCCTACAAAACGATCGAAAATGATATAAAATTAAATTTTATGGATTCAAATAGTTAATTATGGGCTTTTTAACCTAAAAATATAACGTAAACTCAAAATTTGAGCATTTTACTCGGTTAAAATTCGAAGGGGTTCACCGTAAAGCCCATTTAGACAAGCTCGTTCCGAACCCTACAAAACGTTCGAAATTGATATTAAATCAAATTTTATGGGTTCAAATAGTTAATTATTGGCTTTTAAACCTAAAAATATAACTTAAAATCAAAATTTGAGCATTTTACTCGGTTAAAATTCGAACAGGTTCACTATAAAACCTATTTAGACAAGCTCGTTCTGAACTCTACAAAACGATCGAAAATGATATTAAATCAAATTTTATGGGTTCAAATAGTTAATTATGGGCTTTTGAACCTAAAAATACAACTTAAACTCAAAATTTGAGCATGTTACTCGGTTAAAATTCGAACGGGTTCACCATAAAGCCCATTTAGACAAGCTCGTTCTGAACCCTACAAAATGTTCGAAATTGATATTAAATCAAATTTTATGGGTTCAAATAGTTAATTATGGGCTTTTGAATCTAAAAATACAACTTAAACTCAAAATTTGAGCATTTTACTCGGTTAAAATTCGACCGGTTCACCATAAAGCCCATTTAGACAAGCTCGTTCTGAACCCTACAAAACGTTCAAAATTGATATTAAATCAAATTTTATTGGTTCAAATAGTTAATTATGGGCTTTTGAACCTAAAAATATATCTTAAACTCAAAATTTGAGCATTTTACACATTTAAAATTCGAATGGGTTCACTATAAAGTCTATTTAGACAAGGTCGTTCTAAAACCTACAAAATGATTGAAAATGATATAAAATCAAATTTTATGGGTTCAAATAGTTAATTATGGGCTTTTTAACCTAAAAATATAACTTAAACTCAAAATTTGAGCATTTTTCTCGGTTAAAATTCGAACGGGTTCACTATAAAGCCCATTTAGACAAGCTCGTTCTGAACCTTACAAAACGATCGAAAATGATATTAAATCAAATTTTATTGGTTCAAATAGTTAATTACGGGCTTTTGAAACTAAAAATATAACTTAAACTCAAAATTTGGGCATTTTTCTCTGTTAAAATTCGAACGGGTTCACTATAAAGCCCATTTAGACAAGCTCGTTCTGAACCCTACAAAACGATCGAAAATGATATTAAATCAAATTTTATGGGTTCAAATAGTTAATTATGGGCTTTTGAACCTAAAAATACAACTTAAACTCAAAATTTGAGCATTTTAATCGGTTAAAATTCGAACGGGTTCACTATAAAGCCCATTTAGACAAGCTCGCTCTGAACCCTACGAAACGATCGAAAATGATATTAAATCAAATTTTATGTCTTAAAATAGTTAATTATGGGATTTTGAACCTAAAAATACAACTTAAACTCAAAATTATAGCTTTTTACTCGATTAAAATTCGAACATGTTCACTATAACGCTAATTTGACAAGCACGTTCTGAACGCTACAAAACGATCAAAAATGATATTAAATCAAATATTATGAGTTCAAATAGTTAATTATGTGCTTTTGAACCTAAAAATACAACTTAAACTTAAAATTATAGCTTTTTACTCGTTTAAAATTCGAACATGTTCACTATAAAGCCTATTTAGACAAGCACGTTCTGAATCCTGCAAAACGATCGAAAATTATATTAAATTAAATTTTATGGGTTCAAATTGTTAATTATAGGCTTTTGAACCTAAAAAATATAACTTAAACTCAAAATTATAGCTTTTTACTCGTTTAAAATTCGAACATGTTCACTATAAAGCCTATTTAGACAAGCACCTTCTGAACTCTACAAAACGATCGAAAATGATATTAAATCAAATTTTATGGGTTCAAATAGTTAATTATGGGCTTTTGAAACTAAAAATACAACTTAAACTCAAAATTTGAGCATTTTACTCGGTTAAAATTAGAACGGGTTTACTATGAAGCTCATTTAGACAAGCTCGGTTTGAACCCTACAAAACGATCGAAAATGATATTAAATCAAATTTTATGGGTTCAAATAGTTAATTATTGGCTTTTGAACATAAAAATACAACTTAAACTCAAAATTATGGCTTTTTACTAGATTAAAATTCCAACATGTTCACTATAACGCCTACTAAGACGAACACGTTGTGAACACTACAAAATGATCAAAACTTATATTAAATCATATTTTATGGGTTCAAATAGTTAATTATGGACTTTTGAACCTAAAAATACAACTTAAACTCAAAATTTGAGCATTTTACTCGGTTAAAATTCGGACGGGTTCACTATAAAGCCCATTTAGACAAGCTCGTTCTAGAACCTACAAAACGATCAAAAATGATATTAAATCAAATTTTATGGGATCAAATAGTTAATTATAGGCTTTTGATCCTAAAAATACTACTTAAAATAAAAATTTGGGATTTTTACTCGGTTAAAATTGGAACGGGTTCACTATAAAACACATTTAGACAAGCATACACAGAACCCTACAAAAAGATCAAAACTGATATTAAATCAAATTTTATGGGTTGAAATACCTAATTATGTGATTTTGTACCTAAAAATACAACTTAAACTCAAAATTTGAGCATTTTACTCGGTTAAAATTCGAACGGGTTCACTCTAAAGCCCATTTAGACAAGCTCGTTCTAAACTCTACAAAACGACCGAAAATGATATTAAATTAAATTCTATGGGTTCAAATAGTTAATTATGGGCTTTTGAACCTAAAAATACAACTTAAACTCAAAATTATAGCTTTTTACTCGGTTAAAATTCGAACGGGTTCACTATAATGCATATTTAGACAAGCACGTTTTGAACCCTACAAAACGATTGAAAATGATATTAAATCAAATTTTTAATTATTGGCTTTTGAACCTAAAAATACAACTTAAACTCAAAATTATAGCTTTTTACTCGATTAAAATTCGAACATGTTCGCTATAATGCCTATTTAGACAAGCACGTTCTGAACCCTACAAAACGATCAAAAATGATATTAAATCAATTTTTATGGGATCAAATTGTTAATTATGGGATTTTTAACCTAAAAATACAACTTGAACTCAAAATTTGAGCATTTTACTCGGTAAAAATTCGAACGGGTTCACTATAATGCCCGTTTAGACAAGCTCGTTCTAAACTCTACAAAACGATCGAAAATGATATTAAATCAAATTTTATGGGTTCAAATAGTTAATTATGAAACTAAAAATACAACTTAAACTCAAAATTATATCTTTTTACACGATTAAAATTCGAACATGTTCACTATAACGCGTATTTAGACAAGCACGTTCTAAACCCTACAAAACGATCGAAAATGATATTAAATAAAATTTTATGGGTTCAAATAGTTAATTATCTACTTTTGAACCTAAAAATACAACTTAAACTCAAAATTTGAGCATTTTACTCGGTTAAAATTCGAACGGGTTAACTATAAAGCCCATTTAGACAAGCTCGCTCAGAACCCTACATAACGATCAAAAATGATATTAAATCGTATTTTATGGGTTCAAATAGTTAATTATGGGCTTTTTAACCTAAAACTATAACTTAAACTCAAAATTTCAGCATTTTACTCAGTTAAAATTCGAACGGGTTTACTATAAAGCCCATTTAGTCAAGCTCGCTTGGAACCTTACAAAACGATCGAAAATGATATTAAATCAAATTTTATGGGTTCAAATAGTTAATTATGGGCTTTTGAACATAAAAATACAACATAAACTCAAAATTATAGCTTTTTACTAGATTAAAATTCGAACATGTTCAATATAACACCTTTTTAGACATGTACGTTTTGAACCCTACAAAACGATCGAAAATGATATTAAATCAAATTTTAAGGGTTCAAATAGTTAATTATGGGCTTTCTAACTTAAAAATACAACTTAAACTCAAAATTTGAGCATTTTACTAGGTTAAAATTCGAACGGGTTGACTATAAAGCCCATTTAGACAAGCTCGTTCTAAACTCTACAAAACAATCGAAAATGATATTAAATCAAATTTTATGGATTCAAATAGTTAATTATGGTCTTTTGAACCTAAAAATATAACTTAAACTCAAAATTGTAGATTTTTACTCTATTAAAATTCGAACGGGTTCACTATAATGCACATTTAGACAAGCACGTTCTGAACCTACAAAACGACCAAAAATGATATTAAATCAAATTTTATGGTTTCAGGTAGTTAATTATGGGCTTTTGAAACTAAAAGTACAACTTAAACTCAAAATTTGAGCATTTTACTCGGTTAAAATTCGAACGGGTTCACTATAAAGCCCATTTAGACAAGCTCGTTCTGAACCCTACAAAACGATCAAAACTGATATTAAATCAAATTTTATGGGTTCAACTAGTTAATTATGGGCTTTTGAACCTAAAAATACAACTTAAACTCAAAATTTGAGCATTTTACTAGGTTAAAATTCGAACGGGTTGACTATAAAGCCCATTTAGACAAGCTCGTTCTAAACTCTACAAAACGATCGAAACTGATATTAAATCAAATTTTATGGATTCAAATAGTTAATTATGGTCTTTTGAACCTAAAAATATAACTTAAACTCAAAATTGTAGATTTTTACTCTATTAAAATTCGAACGAGTTCACTATAATGCACATTTAGATAAGCACGTTCTGAACCCTACAAAACGACAAAAAATGATATTAAATCAAATTTTATGGTTTCAGGTAGTTAATTATGGGCTTTTGAAACTAAAAGTACAACTTAAACTCAAAATTTGAGCATTTTACTCGGTTAAAATTCGAACGGGTTCACTATAAAGCCCATTTATACAAGCTCGCTCTGAACCCTACAAAACGATCGAAAATGATATTAAATCGAATTTTATGGGATCAAATAGTTAATTATGGGCTTTTTAACCTAAAAATATAACTTAAACTCAAAATTTGAGCATTTTATCGGTTAAAATTCGAACGGGTTCACTATAAAGCCCATTTAGACAAGCTCGTTCTGAACCCTATAGAACGATCGAAAATGATATTAAATCAAATTTTATGGGTTCAAATAGTTAATTATGGGCTTTTGAACCTAAAAATACAACTTAAACTCAAAATTTGAGCATTTTAATAGATTAAAATTCGAACATGTTCACTATAACGCCTATTTAGACAAGCACGTTCTGAACCCTACAAAACGATCGAAAATGATATTCAATCAAATTTTATGGGTTCAAATAGTTAATTATCTACTTGTGAACCTAATAATACAACTTAAACTCAAAATTTGAGCATTTTACTCGATTAAAATTCGAACGGGTTCACTATAAAGCCCATTTAGACAAGCTCGCTCTGAACCCTACAAAACGATCGAAAATGATATTAAATCGAATTTTATGGGATCAAATAGTTAATTATGGGCTTTTTAACCTAAAAATATAACTTAAACTCAAAATTTGAGCATTTTCTCGGTTAAAATTCGAACAGGTTCACTATAAAGCCCATTTAGACAAGCTCGTTCTAAACCCTACAAAACGATCGAAAATGATATTAAATCAAATTTTATGGGTTCAAATAGTTAATTATGGTCTTTTGAACCTAGAAACACAACTTAAACTCAAAATTTGAGCATTTTCCTCGGTTAAAATTAGAACGGGTTTACTATGAAGCTCATTTAGACAAGCTCGCTCTGAACCCTACAAAACGATCGAAAATGATATTAAATCAAATTTTATGGGTTCAAATAGTTAATTATTGGCTTTTGAACATAAAAATACAACTTAAACTCAAAATTATGGCTTTTTACTAGATTAAAATTCCAACATGTTCACTATAACGCCTATTAAGACAAACACGTTGTGAACACTACGAAATGATCAAAACTTATATTAAATCATATTTTATGGGTTCAAATAGTTAATTATGGACTTTTGAACCTAAAAATACAACTTAAACTCAAAATTTGAGCATTTTACTCGGTTAAAATTCGGACGGGTTCACTATAAAGCCCATTTAGACAAGCTCGTTCTAGACCCTACAAAACGATCAAAAATGATATTAAATCAAATTTTATGGGTTCAAATAGTTAATTATAGGCTTTTGATCCTAAAAATACTACTTAAAATAAAAATTTGGGATTTTTACTCGGTTAAAATTGGAACGGGTTCACTATAAAACACATTTAGACAAGCATACACAGAACCCTACAAAAAGATCAAAACTGATATTAAATCAAATTTTATGGGTTGAAATAGCTAATTATGTGATTTTGTACATAAAAATACAACTTAAACTCAAAATTTGAGCATTTTACTCGGTTAAAATTCGAACGGGTTCACTCTAAAGCCCATTTAGACAAGCTCGTTCTGAACTCTACAAAACGACCGAAAATGATATTAAATTAAATTCTATGGGTTCAAATAGTTAATTATGGGCTTTTGAACCTAAAAATACAACTTAAACTCAAAATTATAGCTTTTTACTCGGTTAAAATTCGAACGGGTTCACTATAATGCATATTTAGACAAGCACGTTTTGAACCCTACAAAACGATTGAAAATGATATTAAATCAAATTTTTAATTATTGGCTTTTGAACCTAAAAATACAACTTAAACTCAAAATTATAGCTTTTTACTCGATTAAAATTCGAACATGTTCGCTATAATGCCTATTTAGACAAGCACGTTCTGAACCCTACAAAATGATCAAAAATGATATTAAATCAATTTTTATGGGTTCAAATTGTTAATTATGGGCTTTTTAACCTAAAAATACAACTTGAACTCAAAATTTGAGCATTTTACTCGGTAAAAATTCGAATGGGTTCACTATAATGCCCGTTTAGACAAGCTCGTTCTAAACTCTACAAAACGATCGAAAATGATATTAAATCAAATTTTATGGGTTCAAATAGTTAATTATGGGCTTTTGAAACTAAAAATACAACTTAAACTCAAAATTATATATTTTTACACGATTAAAATTCGAACATGTTCACTATAACGCCTATTTAGACAAGCACGTTCTAAACCCTACAAAACGATCGAAAATGATATTAAATAAAATTTTATGGGTTCAAATAGTTAATTATCTACTTTTGAACCTAAAAATACAACTTAAACTCAAAATTTGAGCATTTTACTCGGTTAAAATTCGAACGGGTTAACTATAAAGCCCATTTAGACAAGCTCGCTCAGAACCCTACATAACGATCAAAAATGATATTAAATCGTATTTTATGGGTTCAAATAGTTAATTATGGGCTTTTTAACCTAAAACTATAACTTAAACTCAAAATTTCAGCATTTTACTCAGTTAAAATTCGAACGGGTTTACTATAAAGCCCATTTAGTCAAGCTCGCTTGGAACCTTACAAAACGATCGAAAATGATATTAAATCAAATTTTATGGGTTCAAATAGTTAATTATGGGCTTTTGAACATAAAAATACAACTTAAACTCAAAATTATAGCTTTTTACTAGATTAAAATTCGAACATGTTCAATATAACACCTTTTTAGACATGTACGTTTTGAACCCTACAAAACGATCGAAAATGATATTAAATCAAATTTTAAGGGTTCAAATAGTTAATTATGGGCTTTCTAACTTAAAAATACAACTTAAACTCAAAATTTGAGCATTTTACTAGGTTAAAATTCGAACGGGTTGACTATAAAGCCCATTTAGTCAAGCTCGTTCTAAACTCTACAAAACGATCGAAAATGATATTAAATCAAATTTTATGGATTCAAATAATTAATTATGGTCTTTTGAACCTAAAAATATAACTTAAACTCAAAATTATAGATTTTTACTCTATTAAAATTCGAACGAGTTCACTATAATGCACATTTAGACAAGCACGTTCTGAACCCTACAAAACGACAAAAAATGATATTAAATCAAATTTTATGGTTTCAGGTAGTTAGTTATGGGCTTTTGAAACTAAAAGTACAACTTAAACTCAAAATTTGAGCATTTTACTCGGTTAAAATTCGAACGGGTTCACTATAAAGCCCATTTATACAAGCTCGCTCTGAACCCTACAAAACGATCGAAAATGATATTAAATCGAATTTTATGGGATCAAATAGTTAATTATGGGCTTTTTAACCTAAAAATATAACTTAAACTCAAAATTTGAGCATTTTATCGGTTAAAATTCGAACGGGTTCACTATAAAGCCCATTTAGACAAGCTCGTTCTGAACCCTATAGAACGATCGAAAATGATATTAAATCAAATTTTATGGGTTCAAATAGTTAATTATGGGCTTTTGAACCTAAAAATACAACTTAAACTCAAAATTTGAGCATTTTAATAGATTAAAATTCGAACATGTTCACTATAACGCCTATTTAGACAAGCACGTTCTGAACCCTACAAAACGATCGAAAATGATATTAAATCAAATTTTATGGGTTCAAATAGTTAATTATCTACTTGTGAACCTAATAATACAACTTAAACTCAAAATTTGAGCATTTTACTCGATTAAAATTCGAACGGTTTCACTATAAAGCCCATTTAGACAAGCTCGCTCTGAACCCTACAAAACGATCGAAAATGATATTAAATCGAATTTTATGGGATCAAATAGTTAATTATGGTCTTTTGAACCTAGAAACACAACTTAAACTCAAAATTTGAGCATTTTACTCGGTTAAAATTAGAACGGGTTTACTATGAAGCTCATTTAGACAAGCTCGCTCTGAACCCTACAAAACGATCGAAAATGATATTAAATCGAATTTTATGGGATCAAATAGTTAATTATGGGCTTTTTAACCTAAAAATATAACTTAAACTCAAAATTTAAGCATTTTATCGGTTAAAATTCGAACGGGTTCACTATAAAGCCCATTTAGACAAGCTCGTTCTGAACCCTATAGAACGATCGAAAATGATATTAAATCAAATTTTATGGGTTCAAATAGTTAATTATGGGCTTTTGAACCTAAAAATACAACTTAAACTCAAAATTTGAGCATTTTAATAGATTAAAATTCGAACATGTTCACTATAACGCCTATTTAGACAAGCACGTTCTGAACCCTACAAAACGATCGAAAATGATATTAAATCATATTTTATGGGTTCAAATAGTTAATTATGGGCTTTTTAACCTAAAACTATAACTTAAACTCAAAATTTCAGCATTTTACTCAGTTAAAATTCGAACGGGTTTACTATAAAGCCCATTTAGTCAAGCTCGCTTGGAACCTTACAAAACGATCGAAAATGATATTAAATCAAATTTTATGGGTTCAAATAGTTAATTATGGGCTTTTGAACATAAAAATACAACTTAAACTCAAAATTATAGCTTTTTACTAGATTAAAATTCGAACATGTTCAATATAACACCTTTTTAGACATGTACGTTTTGAACCCTACAAAACGATCGAAAATGATATTAAATCAAATTTTAAGGGTTCAAATAGTTAATTATGGGCTTTCTAACTTAAAAATACAACTTAAACTCAAAATTTGAGCATTTTACTAGGTTAAAATTCGAACGGGTTGACTATAAAGCCCATTTAGACAAGCTCGTTCTAAACTCTACAAAACAATCGAAAATGATATTAAATAATATTTTATGTGTGAAAATAGTTAATTATGGGCTTTTGAACCTAAAAATATAACTTAAACTCAAAATTATAGATTTTTACTCGATTAAAATTCGATCGGGATCACTATAATGCTTATTTAGACAAGCACGTTCTGAACCCTGCAAAACGATCAAAAATGGTATTAAATAAAATTTTATGGGTTCAAATAGTTAATTATGGGCTTTTAAACCTAAAAATACAACTTAAACTCAAAATTTAAGCATTTTAGTCGGTTAAAATTCGTACGGGTTCACTATAAAGCCCATTTAGACAAGCTCGTTCTGAACCCTACGAAACGATCGAAAATGATATTAAATCAAATTTTATGGGTTCAAATAGTTAATTATGGGCTTTTGAACCTAAAAATACAACTTAAACACAAAATTATACCTTTTTACTCTGTTAAAATTCGAACATGTTCACTATAACGCTTATTTAGACAAGGACGTTCTGAACCCTACAAAACGATCGAAAATGATATTAAATCAAATTTAAGGGTTCATATAGTTAATTATTGGCTTTTGAACCTAAAAATACAACTTAAAACTCAAAATTTGAGCATTTTACTCATCTAAAATTCGAACGGGTTCACTATAAAGCCCATTTAGACAAGCTCGTTCTAAACCCTACAAAACGATCAAAAATGATATTAAATCAAATTTTATGGGTTCAAAAAGTTAATTATATTCTTTTGAACATAAAAATATAACTTAAACTCAAAATTTGAGCATTTTACTCAGTTAAAATTCGAACGGGTTTACTATGAAGTCCATTTAGTCAAGCTCGCTCGGAACCCTACAAAACGATCGAAAATGATATTAAATCAAATTTTATGGGTTCAAATAGTTTATTATGGGCTTTTGAACCGAAAAATACAACATAAACTCAAAATTATAGCTTTTTACAACATTAAAATTTGAACATGTGCACTATAACGCCTGTTTTGACAAGCACGTTCTGAAACCTACAAAACGATTGAAAATGATATAAAATCAAATTTTATGAGTTCAAATAGTTAATTATGGGCTTTTGAACCTAATAATACAACTTAAACTCAAAATTATATCTTTTTACACGATTAAAATTAGAACATGTTCACTATAACACATATTTAGAAAAGCACGTTCTGAACCCTACAAAACGATTGAAAATGATATTAAATCAAATTTTATGGGTTCAAATAGTTAATTATGGGCTTTTGAGCCTAAAAATACAACTTAAACTCAAAATTTGAGCATTTTACTCAGTTAAAATTCGAACGGGTTTACTATAAAACCCATTTAGACAAGCTCGCTCGGAACCCTACAAAACGATCGAAAATGATATTAAATGAAATTTTATGGGTTAAAATAGTTAATTATGGGTTTTTGAACCTAAAAATACAACTTAAACTCAAAATTTGAGCTTTTTACTCGGTTCAAATTGGAACGTGTTCACTATAAAGCACATTTAGACAAGCACGCTCAGATACCTACAGAACGATCAAAACTGATATTAAATCAAATTTTATGGGTTCAAATAGTTAATTATGGGTTTTTGAACCTAAAAATACAACTTAAACTCAAAATTTGAGCATTTTACTCGGTTAAAATTCGAACGGGTTCACTACAAAGCCCATTTAGACAAGCTCGTTCTGAACCCTACAAAACGATCGAAAATGATATTAAATCAAATTTTATGGGTTCAAATAGTTAATTATGGGCTTTTGAATCTAAAAATACAACTTAAACTCAAAATTTGAGCATTTAACTCGGTTAAAATTCGAAAGGGTTCACTATAAAGCTCATTTAGACAAGCTCGTTCTTAAATCTACAAAATGATCGAAAATGATATTAAATCAAATTTTATGTATTCAAATAGTTAATTATGGGCTTTTGAACCTAAACATACAACTTAAACTCAAAATTTGGGCTTTTTACTCGGTTAAAATTGGAACGGTATCACTGTAAAGCACATTTAGACAGGCATGCTCAGAACCTTGCAAAATGATCAAAACTGATATTAAATCAAATTTATGGGTTCAAATAGTTAATTATAGGCTTTTAAACCTAAAAATACAACTTAAAATCAAAATTTGAGCATTTTACTCGGCTAAAATTCGAACGGGTTCACTATAAATCCCATTTAGACAAGCTCTCTCTGAACCCTACAAAACGATCGAAAATGATATTAAATCAAATTTTATGGGTTCAAATAGTTAATTATTGACTTCTGATCCTAAAAATACAACTTAAACTCAAAAATATAGCTTTTTACTCGATTAAAATTCGAACATGTTCACTATAACACCTCTTTAGACAAGCACGTTCTGAACCCTACAAAACAATCAAAAATGATATTAAATCAATTTTTATGGGTTCAAATTGTTAATTATGGGCTTTTTAACCTAAAAATACAACTTAGACTCAAAATTTGAACATTTTACCTAGTTAAATTCGAACGGGTTCACTATAAATCCCGTTTAGACAAGCTCGTTCTAAACCCTACAAAACGATCGAAAATGATATTAAATCAAATTTTATGGGTTCAAATAGTTAATTATTTGCTTTTGAACCTAAAAATACAACTTAAACTCAAAATTTGAGCATTTTACTCGGTTAAAATTCGAACTGGTTCACTATAAAGCTCATTTTGACAAGCTCGCTCTGAACCCTACAAAACGATCGAAAATGATATTAAATCGAATTTTATGGGTTCAAATAGTTAATTACAGGCTTTTGAAACTAAAAATATAACATAAACTCAAAATTTGAGCATTTTACTCAGTAAAAATTCGAACGGGTTTACTATAAAACCCATTTAGACAAGCTCGCTCGGAACCCTACAAAACGATCGAAAATGATATTAAATCAAGTTTTATGTGTTCAAATAGTTAATTATGGGCTTTTGAACATAAAAATACAACTTAAACTCAAAATTATAGCTTTTTACTAGATTAAAATTCGAACATGTTCACTATAACACCTCTTTAGACATGTACGTTCTAAACCCTACAAAACGATCGAAAATGTTATTAAATCAAATTTTATGGGTTCAAATCGTTAATTATGGGCTTTTAACCTAAAAATTCAACTTAAACTCAAAATTTGAGCATTTTACTTTGTTAAAATTCGAACGGGTTGACTATAAAGCCCATTTAGAGAAGCGCGTTCGAAACCCTACAAAACGATCGAAAATGATATTAAACCAAATTTTATTGGTTCAAATAGTTAATTATCTGCTTTTGAACCTAAAAATACAACTTAAATTCAAAATTTGAGAATTTTACTAGGTTAAAATTCGAACAGGTTAACTATAAAGCCCATTTAGACAAGCTCTTTCTAAACCCTACAAAACGATCGAAAATGATATCAAATCAAATTTTATGGGTTCAAATAGTTAATTATGGGCTTTTAAACCTAAAAATACAACTTAAACTCAAAATTTAAGCATTTTACTCGGTTAAAATTCGAACGGTTTCACTATAAAGCCCATTTAGAAAAGTTCGTTCTGAACCCTACAAAACGATCGAAAATGATATTAAATCAAATTTTAAGGGTCCAAATAGTTAATTATGGGCTTTTGAACCTGAAAATATAACTTAAACTCAAAATTCGAGCATTTTACTCAGTTAAAATTCGAACGGGTTTACTATAAAGTCCATTTAGTCAAGCTCGCTCGGAACCCTACAAAACGATCGAAAATGATATTAAATCAAATTTTATGGGTTCAAATAGTTTATTATGGGCTTTTGAACCTAAAAATACAACATAAACTCAAACTTATAGCTTTTTACAAGATTAAAATTTGAACATGTGCACTATAACGCCTGTTTTGACAAGCACGTTCTGAAACCTACAAAACGATTGAAAATGATATAAAATCAAATTTTATGAGTTCAAATAGTTAATTATGGGCTTTTGAACCTAATAATACAACTTAAACTCAAAATTATATCTTTTTACACGATTAAAATTAGAACATGTTCACTATAACACATATTTAGAAAAGCACGTTCTGAACCCTACAAAACGATTGAAAATGATATTAAATCAAATTTTATGGGTTCAAATAGTTAATTATGGGCTTTTGAGCCTAAAAATAAAACTTAAACTCAAAATTTGAGCATTTTACTCAGTTAAAATTCGAACGGGTTTACTATAAAACCCATTTAGACAAGCTCGCTCGGAACCCTACAAAACGATCGAAAATGATATTAAATCAAGTTTTATGTGTTCAAATAGTTAATTATGGGCTTTTGAACATAAAAATACAACTTAACCTCAAAATTATAGCTTTTTACTAGATTAAAATTCGAACATGTTCATTATAACACCTATTTAGACACGTACGTTCTGAACCCTACAAAACGATCGAAAATGTTATTAAATCAAATTTTATGGGTTCCAATCGTTAATTATGGGCTTTTAACCTAAAAATACAACTTAAACTCAAAATTTGAGCATTTTACTTGGTTAAAATTCGAATGGGTTGACTATAAAGCCCATTTAGACAAGCTTGTTCTAAACTCTACAAAACGATCGAAAATGATATTAGATCAAATTTTATGGGTTCAAATAGTTAATTATGGGCTTTTGAACCTAAAAATATAACTTCAACTCAAAATTATAGATTTTTACTTGGTTAAAATTCGAACATTTTCACTATAACGCTTATTTAGACAAGCACGTTCTGAACCCTACAAAACGATTAAAAATGATATTAAATCAAATTTTATGGGTTCAAATAGTTAATTTTGGGCTTTTGAACCTAAAAATACAACTTAAACTCAAAATTTGAGCATTTTACTTGGTTAAAATTCGGACGGGTTCACTATAAAGCCCATTTAGACAAGTTCGTTCTGAACCCTACAAAACGATCGAAAATGATATTAAATAAAATTTTATGGGTTAAAATAGTTAATTATGGGATTTTCAATCTAAAAATACAACTTAAACTCAAAATTTGAGCATTTAACTCGGTTAAAATTCGAAAGGGTTCACTATAAAGCCCATTTAGACAAGCTCGTTCTTAACTCTACAAAATGATCGAAAATGATATTAAATCAAATTTTATGTATTCAAATAGATAATTATGGTCTTTTGAACCTAAACATACAACTTAAACTCAAAATTTGGGCTTTTTACTCGGTTAAAATTGGAACGGTATCACTGTAAAGCACATTTAGACAGGCATGCTCAGAACCTTGCAAAATGATCAAAACTGATATTAAATCAAATTTATGGGTTCAAATAGTTAATTATAGGCTTTTAAACCTAAAAATACAACTTAAAATCAAAATTTGACCATTTTACTCGGCTAAAATTCGAACGGGTTCACTATAAATCCCATTTAGACAAGCTCTCTCTGAACCCTACAAAACGATCGAAAATGATATTAAATCAAATTTTATGGGTTCAAATAGTTAATTATTGACTTCTGAACCTAAAAATACAACTTAAACTCAAAAATATAGCTTTTTACTCGATTAAAATTCGAACATGTTCGCTATGTTGCCTATTTAGACAAGCACGTTCTGAACCCTACAAAACGATCAAAAATGATATTAAATCAATTTTTATGGGTTCAAATTGTTAATTATGGGCTTTTTAACCTAAAAATACAACTTAGACTCAAAATTTGAACATTTTACCTGGTTAAAATTCGAACGGGTTCACTATAAATCTCGTTTAGACAAGCTCGTTCTAAACGCTACAAAACGATCGAAAATGATATTAAATCAAATTTTATGGGTTCAAATAGTTAATTATGGGCTTTTGAACATAAAAATACAACTTAACCTCAAAATTATAGCTTTTTACTAGATTAAAATTCGAACATGTTCATTATAACACCTATTTAGACATGTACGTTCTGAACCCTACAAAACTATCGAAAATGTTATTAAATCAAATTTTATGGGTTCCAATCGTTAATTATGGGCTTTTAACCTAAAAATACAACTTAAACTCAAAATTTGAGCATTTTACTTGGTTAAAATTCGAATGGGTTGACTATAAAGCCCATTTAGACAAGCTTGTTCTAAACTCTACAAAACGATCGAAAATGATATTAGATCAAATTTTATGGGTTCAAATAGTTAATTATGGGCTTTTGAACCTAAAAATATAACTTAAACTCAAAATTATAGATTTTTACTTGGTTAAAATTCAAACATTTTCACTATAACGCTTATTTAGACAAGCACGTTCTGAACCCTACAAAACGATCAAAAATGATATTAAATCAATTTTTATGGGTTCAAATTGTTAATTATGGGCTTTTTAACCTAAAAATACAACTTAAACTCAAAATTTGAACATTTTACCCGGTTAAAATTCGAACGGGTTCACTATAAATCCCATTTAGACAAGCTCGTTCTAAACCCTACAAAACGATCGAAAATGATATTAAATCAAATTTTATTGGTTCAAATAGTTAATTATCTGCTTTTGAACCTAAAAATACAACTTAAACTCAAAATTTGAGCATTTTACTCGGTTAAAATTCGAATTGGTTCACTATAAAGCTCATTTTGACAAGCTCGCTCCGAACCCTACAAAACGATCGAAAATGATATTAAATCGAATTTTATGGGTTCAAATAGTTAATTACGGGCTTTTGAAACTAAAAATATAACTTAAATTCAAAATTTGAGCATTTTACTCAGTAAAAATTCGAACAGGTTTACTATAAAACCCATTTAGACAAGCTCGCTCGGAACCCTACAAAACGATCGAAAATGATATTAAATCAAGTTTTATGTGTTCAAATAGTTAATTATGGGCTTTTGAACATAAAAATACAACTTAAACTCATAATTATAGCTTTTTACTAGATTAAAATTCGAACATGTTCACTATAACACCTATTTAGACATGTACGTTCTGAACCCTACAAAACGATCAAAAATGTTATTAAATCAAATTTTATGGGTTCAAATCGTTAATTATGGGCTTTTAACCTAAAAATACAACTTAAACTCAAAATTTGAGCATTTTACTTGGTTAAAATTAAAACGGGTTGACTATAAAGCCCATTTAGACAAGCTCGTTCTAAACTCTACAAAACGATCGAAAATGATATTAAATCAAATTTTATGGGTTCAAATAGTTAATTATGGGCTTTTGAACCTAAAAATATAACTTAAACTCAAAATTATAGATTTTTACTCGGTTAAAATTCGAACGGGTTCACTATAATGCACATTTGGACAAGCACGTTCTGAAACATACAAAACGATCTAAAATGATATTAAATCAAATTTTTTGGGTTCAAATAGTTAATTATGGGCTTTTGAATCTAAAAATACACCTTAAACTCAAAATTCTATCTTTTTACACGATTAAAATTCGAACATGTTCACTATAACGCTTATTTAGAAAAGCACGTTCTGAACCCTACAAAACGATTAAAAATGATATTAAATCAAATTTTATGGGTTCAAATAGTTAATTATGGGCTTTTGAACCTAAAAATACAACTTAAACTCAAAATTTGAGCATTTTACACAGTAAAAATTCGAACTGGTTCACTATAAAGCCCATTTAGACAAGGTCGTTCTAAACCCTACAAAATGATCGAAAATGATATAAAATCAAATTTTATGGTATCAAATAGTTAATTATGGGTTTTTAACATAAAAATATAACTTAAACTCAAAATTTGAGTATTTTACTGGGTTAAAATTCTAACGGGTTCACTATAAAGCCCTTTTAGACAAGCTCGTTCTAAACCCTACAAAACGATCGAAAATAATATTAAATCAAATTTTATGGGTTCAAATAGTTAATTATGGACTTTTGCACTAAAAATACAACTTAAACTCAAAATTTTAGCATTTTACTCGGTTAAAATTCGAACGAGTTCACTATAAAGCTCATTTAGACAAGCTCTTTCTAAAGCCTACAAAACGATCGAAAATGATATTAAATCGAATTTTATGGGTTCAAATAGTTAATTATACGCTTTTTAACCTAAAAATATAACTTAAACTCAAAATTTGAGCATTTTACTCGGTTAAAATTCGAACGGGTTTACTATAAAACCCATTTAGACAAGCTCGCTCGGAACCCTACAAAACGATCGAAAATGATATTAAATCAAGTTTTATGTGTTCAAATAGTTAATTATGGGCTTTTGAACATAAAAATACAACTTAAACTCAAAATTATAGCTTTTTACTAGATTAAAATTCGAACATGTTCACTATAACACCTATTTAGACATGTACGTTCTGAACCCTACAAAACGATCAAAAATGTTATTAAATAAAATTTTATGGGTTCAAATCGTTAATTATGGGCTTTTAACCTAAAAATACAAGTTAAACTCAAAATTTGAGCATTTTACTTGGTTAAAATTCGAACGGGTTGACTATAAAGCCCATTTAGACAAGCTCGTTCTAAACTCTACAAAACGATTGAAAATGATATTAAATCAAATTTTATGGGTTCAAATAGTTAATTATGGGCTTTTGAACCTAAAAATATAACTTAAACTCAAAATTATAGATTTTTACTCGGTTAAAATTCGAACGGGTTCACTATAATGCACATTTGGACAAGCACGTTCTGAAACATACAAAACGATCTAAAATGATATTAAATCAAATTTTTTGGGTTCAAATAGTTAATTATGGGCTTTTGAATCTAAAAATACACCTTAAACTCAAAATTATATCTTTTTACACGATTAAAATTCGAACATGTTCACTATAACGCTTATTTAGAAAAGCACGTTCTGAACCCTACAAAACGATTAAAAATGATATTAAATCAAATTTTATGGGTTCAAATAGTTAATTATGGGCTTTTGAACCTAAAAATACAACTTAAACTCAAAATTTGAGCATCTTACACAGTTAAAATTCGAACTAGTTCACTATAAAGCCCATTTAGACAAGGTCGTTCTAAACCCTACAAAATGATCGAAAATGATATAAAATCAAATTTTATGGTATCAAATAGTTAATTATTGGTTTTTAACATAAAAATATAACTTAAACTCAAAATTTGAGTATTTTACTGGGTTAAAATTCTAACGGGTTCACTATAAAGCCCTTTTAGACAAGCTCGTTCTAAACCCTACAAAACGATCGAAAATAATATTAAATCAAATCTTATGGGTTCAAATAGTTAATTATGGACTTTTGCACTAAAAATACAACTTAAACTCAAAATTTTAGCATTTTACTCGGTTAAAATTCGAACGAGTTCACTATAAAGCTCATTTAGACAAGTTGTTCTGAACCCTACAAAAAATCGAAAATGATATTAAATCAAATTTTATGGGTTGAAATAGTTAATTATGGGCTTTTAAACCTAAAAATACAACTTAAACTCAAAATTTGAGCATTTTACTCGGTTAAAATTCGAAAGGATTCATTATAGAGCCCATTTAGACAAGCTCGTTCTAGACACTACAAAACGATCGAAATTGATATTAAATCAAATTTTATGGGTTCAAATAGTTAATTATGGACTTTTGCAATAAAAATACAACTTAAACTCAAAATTTGAGCATTTTACTCGGTTAAAATTCCAACGGGTTCACTATAAAGATCATATAGACAAGCTCGTTCTGAACCCTACAAAACGATCGAAAATGATATTAAATCAAATTTTATATGTTCAAATAGTTAATTATGGGCTTCTGAACCTAATAATACAATTTAAACTCAAAATTATACCTTTTTACTCGATTAAAATTCGAACGGGTTCACTATAAAGTACATTTAGACAAGCTCGTTATGAACCCTACAAAATGATCGAAAAAGATATTAAATCAAATTTTATGGTTTAAAATAGTTAATTATGGGCTTTTGAACCTAAAAATACAACTTAAACTCAAAATTTGAGCATTTTACTCGGTTAAAATTCGATCGGGTTCACTATAAAGCTCATTTAGACAAGCTCGTTCTAAACCCTACAAAACGATAGAAAATAATATTAAATCAAATCTTATGGGTTCAAATAGTTAATTATGGACTTTTGCACTAAAAATACAATTTAAACTCAAGATTTGAGCATTTTACTCGGTTAAAATTCCAACAGGTTCACTATAAAGCTCATTTAGACAAGCTCTTTTTGAAGCCTACAAAACGATCGAAAATGATATTAAATCGAATTTTATGGGTTCAAATAGTTAATTATGGGCTTTTTAACCTAAAAATATAACTTAAACTCAAAATTTGAGCATTTTACTCGGTTAAAATTCGAAGAGGTTCACTACAAAGCTCATTTAGACAAGCTCGTTCTGAACCCTACAAAACGATCGAAAATGATATTAAATCAAATTTTATATGTTCAAATAGTTAATTATGGGCTTCTGAACCTAAAAATACAACTTCAACTAAAAATTTGGGCTTTTTACTCGGTTAAAATTGGAACGAGTTCATTATAAAGCCCATTTAGACAAGCTCTTTCTGAACCCTACAAAACGATCAAAACTGATATTAAATCAAATTTTATGTGTTCAAATAGTTAATTATGGGCTTCTGAACCTAAAAATACAACTTAAACTCAAAATTATACCTTTTTACTCGGTTAAAATTCGAACGGGTTCACTATAAAGTACATTTAGACAAGCTCGTTATGAACCCTACAAAACGATCGAAAATGATATTAAATCAAATTTTATGGTTTAAAATAGTTAATTATGGGCTTTTGAACCTAAAAATACAACTTAAACTCAAAATTTGAGCATTTTACTCGGTTAAAATTCGAACGGGTTCACTATCAAGCTCATTTAGACAAGCTCGTTCTAAAACCTACAAAATGTTCGAAAATGATATAAAATCAAATTTTATGGGTTCAAATAGTTAATTATGGGATTTTGAATCTAAAAATACATCTTAAACTCAAAATTTGAGCATTTTACTCGGTTAAAATTTAAATGGGTTCACTATAAAGCCCATTTAGACAAGCTTGTTCTGAACCCTACAAAGCGATCAAAAATGATGTTAAATAAAATTTTATGGGTTCAAATAGTTAATTATGGGTTTTGAACCTAAAAATACAACTTAAACTCAAAATTATAGAATTTTACTCGGTTAAAATTTGAACGGGTTCACTATAATGCACATTTAAACAATCACGTTCTAAACCCTACAAAATGATCGAAAATGATATTTAATCAAATTTTGTGGTTTAAAATAGTTAATTATGGGCTTTTGAACCGAAAAATACAACTTAAACTCAAAATTATATCTTTTTGATAAGTGCTCAACACACTATCACTTTATACTCCTTATATCGGCATTTATCACCAAATATTCACCCACTTGAACCAATGCATGTGCTTAATGTGATATATTTAGAAGATATACTTAAATAGATAATATTTATAGAAAAAGGCATGTTTTACTGCGTTTTCACATCTGTGCAGGAAAACCATTGCCGCGGCAGAGACAAGGCCGAGGCAGGACCTGATGCCGAGGCAGCAGCAGGAAGATAGGAAGCAAAGTGATAGGCGATGGAAAGACAAAAATCCAAGGAACGTGTCTGGACTTGAAGCCCATGAATCGGAGCTGGCTAGCGCAACGAAAAGCCCAAAGGAAGACCACGCGGGAAAAGCCCCCTTAGCCGAATTCAAACTTGGAAATATAATATTATTATGTACTTGACTTGTTCCCTACTCCAAGTTGTATTCTACTTAGGAAAGGTTTGCCCTAGGTCTAGCCTATATAAAGACCTAGCCACCCAATGTATCAGATATCGGAAAACCTAGGGAGAGCCGACTTCTACTCTTGTTCCCTTCCTCTCCATCATGTTCTAAAACCTTCATAGGGTTTAGGTGAAGGTTGTGGAGTACTTGTGAGAGGAGATTGTACTTTATCTTTCATTCAATGCAATAAGAATTATCAAGGTTTGCTTATCATGTGTTTTTCCTTGTTCTCACATTCAAGCCCGGGAGGGAAGTTTGTGAGTAATCCATTTATCTAAGCTCGGGAGAGTTAGATTCACGAAAGGGGTAAGTACAGTGTTTCAATCGCGAAATACTAACTCGGCCTAGGGATAGGTTAAGAGTTTCAGCGGCTAAAAGAAGTGTGAGATTGGTTGGTGAGTATAATTGGTTCACGCCGAGAGGTATCATCAAGGACTAGTCATCAACAGCACTCTGACTTAGGGATAAGCGGAGTCATTCAAGGACAGTTTGCCGAACTTTGGTAAGGTCTGCCCACGAGCAAGGAATTGCCGCGGCAGACAACGTTATCGCTGCCCAGGCAGTAAACTACAGTGCTGCCGAGGCAGAGATATGCGATTGCATTGGATAAAGACAAGTCAATCAAGTCCACAATACAATACAACTGGATCCTGGCCCATCTCTCTCTCTAATATTTCGACTCTTTGTTTTTATTCAATTATTTTAGTTTAATTAAATCACACCAATTCACTTGTGCTTTTATCTTTCCACAGAGCAAGGACATAAAGGAAGCATATTAAGTATACCAGTCCCTGAGGAGACGATAACTCGATAACATACTTATCACTTATTACTTGCGATGTGTCCGCTTGCACTAAACGCGCACTTTTGACACGCGACAAGTTTTTGGCTCCGTTGTCGGGGAGTGGCAACTAAATTTTGTTTTCCTTATTTTCTTGTTCCTTTTTATTTTTATTTTACTTTTGTTTTTCTTGGTGTATGACCAGGGCCAATCCAACCAACCCCTTATACGAGTTAGATCTTGAGATTGAAATAATAGGGTTAAGGTTGAGGAGACAAATCCGAGGAGTCATGGTAGAGATTCAGGCAGGACAAAACATACCTGCCGGCAATGAAGGTCTACCGCCGCCACCTGGGCCGCGGCAGCTGACTGTCAGAGATTTCTTAGAGGAGGACTTAAATGGACTAAACCCAGGAGTCGTTACACCCGAGATTGAAGCAGCCCATTTTGAACTTAAACCTGTTATGTTGAACATGTTAAATACAATTGGACAATTTGGTGGGTCTGCAACTGAAGAGCAAGGCAGCATCTCAAATCTTTCATGGAAATTTGCAACTCTTTCAAAATCCAAGGAGTCCATGAAGATGTCTTACGGTTAAAGCTATTCCCCTATTCACTGAGGGATAGGGCGAAAGCTTGGTTGAATAGCATTCCAGCGGGATCTATTGGATCCTGGAGTGAACTTTGCCGTGATTTCATTACTCGCTTTAATCCTACTAATCTATATGATAGAATTCGTAATGAAATTACTTCTTTCCGACAGGCTAAAGACGAACCAATGTACAAGGCATGGGAACGCTACAAAGAGCTATTGCACAAGTGTCCGCTGCATGGATTTCCCTTATGGACACAAGTGAAAATGTTTTACAACGCCACAAATGCCCCGACAAGGATGATGTTAGATGCCTCGGCAAACGACACACTCCTGGACAAGGCACCCGAGGAAGCTATTGAAATTTTGAATAAACTCGCAAGGAATGACTTCCAGTTTCCCACATCTAGGCGAGGAGGAGTAAGATGCCAAGCCACAATAAACGAATTAGATTCATCAAGTTCAGTGGCTGCACAATTGGCCTCTCTTACAAAGATGGTGCAAAACCTACAATTACAAAACAATACCCGTGAGGTCAAGGTAATTGATTTATGTTGTGATTTATGTGGAGGTAACCATAGTTCTGTTGATTGCATGAATCAAGAAACCGGTATGTATGTTGGGAACTACAACCGTAACAATGTGATGTCCAACACATACAACCCCTCATGGAAGAGGCATCCAAACTTATCATAGAGCAACCCAAATAATGCCTTAAACCCAATCACCCAACCACCAGGATTTCAGCAGCCAATGTCGTAGCAGCAAGTCCAACAACCGATGCCGCCGCCGCAGATGCAGCAGCAACCGGTCAATTCATTGGAAAACACGCTAAAGGCCTTCATGATGAAAACCGAGTCATACATAGCGGAAAATAGTAATTTCACCAAGAGGACCGACGCCTTCATGAATAGGACTGAGATGAGGCTACAAAATCAAGAAGCGGCCATAAAAACTCTGGAAACTCAGGTTGGGCAGTTTGCTCAATGTATAAACACTGGACCACAAGGAGGCCTACCTAGCAATACTGAGGTTGCTAAGATACTAAGCCATGAACAGTGTAAGGCAATCACTACCAGTAGTGGTCTACAGTTGAAAGAGAAGATCCTAGAGAACCGAACCCAACCGGCGGATCAATCAAGAGAAGAGGCTGAGCAAACCGAGACTGACAACACTACCCCGGCAGCAAGCACTGCAGTGCCTGAGCAGTTTGCCGAGGCAGCAAAAATTCCAGTGGTACCAGGTATACGATTCCAAACTAAAGAAACCCTGGACGAGATGAGACCACCACCACCTTTCCCGCAAAGGTTGACAAAAACAGGATCAGTAGTTCAAGAAGTTCCTCGACATCTTGAAGCAAGTCTACATCAACATACCATTCGTTGAGGCCATTGAACAAATGCCCAACTATGCCAAGTTCTTAAAAGATATGGTATCAAAGAGAAAACGAATA
This sequence comes from Abelmoschus esculentus, assembly GCA_035048815.1. NCBI lineage: Eukaryota > Viridiplantae > Streptophyta > Magnoliopsida > Malvales > Malvaceae > Abelmoschus > Abelmoschus esculentus. The sequence goes on along the minus strand of JAUCBN010000059.1, from coordinate 10,672,859 downwards.
GGTGAGTTTGAGACAGTGGCTGCCACCGAGGGATGCATGGCAATGCTGCATAACCGCATGCCACCAAAGTTAAAAGATCCTGGTTGCTTCACTATACCTTGTGCGATAGGAAAGAGTTATGAAGGAAAGGCCCTATGCGACCTTGGAGCAAGTATAAACCTCATGCCCAAATCAGTTTTCCAAAAACTTGGAATTGGAAGGCCGAAGCCTACAACAATAATGCTCCAACTCGCGGACAGATCCTATGTGCAACCTGAAGGCAAAATCGAGGACATACTGGTAAGAGTTGACAAGTTTATTTTTCCTGCTGACTTCCTTGTCCTTGATTGTGAAGCAGATGACAACGCACCGATCATCCTTGGGAGACCCTTCCTAGCAACTGGACGTACATTGATTGACGTGGAAAAAGGAGAGTTGACTATGCGGGTCAATGACCAACAAGTCAAACTCAACGCATTCCATAACTTAAAGAGGTATGACGATCCAGAGGAATGCAAGGCCATCCGCACAGTAGACAATAAGATATCCTGCCTGGGCAGTCTACTCGGCAGGATATTCGGCAAGAAAATCAAGCCCAAGATGGATGGACAGACAACACTAAGGAGCGGCCCACAACCGATACATAATTTGGGCCTAAGGGAGGAAATAAATTTTGGAGATGCATTCACATGCTCTCCACCAGTAACCTAACCTCTCCCTTTTTCTTTTCTTTATTATATTAGGGTTAGTAGTTTATTATTTTTGCTAATTATTTTCGCTTTCAGTACTTTTTTTTTTCTTTTGTGTGTTTAATTTTTATTCAGGAATAAAAAGCAAAGATAAGGGAAAAATAGTTCACAGCAGGAACTCTGCCGAGGCAATACAACAGTGTCAGAGCCGCAGCAGTCCCAACGGGCAGAAAAGTGTAACGGCTAGTCTGCCGAGATACCTGCCGCGGCAGAAAAGGAAACGGCAGAAGAAGGAAACGGTTACAACGGCTAGTAATCTCAACGGTCACAAGGCCGAGGCCTATATAAGACACTCCTTCCTCTTGAACTATTCACTCTTACTTTCTTGCTTTCTTTAGTATTCTTAACAATCCCTCTCTCAAATTACTCTCTGCCTACTAATCCCTTTTAATTCTCCAGATTCTCTTCAAGAAAACCTCCAAGAACTTAATCTTCTCTTTCTTGATGGCAGCTTACAAAAGATTCGTCCCAACCAACGTTGAAGATCGATTCAATCGATCCTTCATCGCGAGGCAACTTTGGGAAGAACAAGGGTTCCAGCACGCAGACGAAGAGAATTATGGTATCGAACACTACTTGTTCGACAAAATCAAGTACCAAAATTGGGAAATATTCTATTTGCAACCTGCCCAGGCAAACGCCACAATAGTACGGGAGTTCTACGCTCATGGGCCCAGCAAAGACTCTCTCTTTGTTCACTGCCGCGGCAGGCCTGTGCAGCTTGATGCCGATACAATCAACAACTTCTACGGCCTCACACCGGACAGTGATCTCCATGCTGACTTCTGGGAAGATATCACTGCCGAGGACTATGAACTTATCAAAGACGATCTTTGTTACGCGAACACTCCATGGGAAACCGGTACCCATCGAGGATCCGTGACAAGACAAAGCTTGAAGCCGGAGGCCAAGATGTGGAACACCTTCGTCAAACGACGCCTCATCCCAACATCACACAACAGCACGGTGGATCGCAAGAGATTGGTGCTTATCCAATCCATCATCAACAAAAGGACCATCAACATCGGAGAAATTGTCCTACGGGAGATTCACGAGTGCGGTAAGAAAGATCGAGGACCATTGTATTTCCCTTGCTTGATTACGGGTTTATGTGTTTCTGTAGGTGTGCCTATTGAAGAAACGAATGAATATATCCCCCCAAGAAGAGGATGGACCAGGGAATTCTGCCACAAAGTCATGCAGATAACACAAGCAGAACCTGTCCAGGCAACACCGCAGCAGTTCACTGTCGATACTGCTGCCGGGGCCCAATACACGGCAAATATGTCTGGTACTGCCCACACCTCTACCGCAGCAGACCCGTATCAAGAAATCTTGCAGCGCATGGCCGCGATGGATCTTCGACAACAACGATACATGGAGTACCAACGGGACTTCAATGGAATGCTCGCCCAAATGATGATGCACGCATTTCCGGACCAAGGCGTCCAATTCCCGGAGTTCCCAAGCAATATGTTCGTTACTGCCGCACCCTACACCGAGACTACACCAGCCCCAGGAGGACCGCGAACGTTCTTCCATCCGGACCCTCAGCCCCAATACCAGGCTGCTGGACCATCTAGGCCAGCAGATTCTGCCGCAGCCTCATCTGTCAGCCGAAGGCCATCCAAGCGGAGAGCCGTTTTCAGCACTCCACCAAGATCGCCAATTATCATGGGCAGTCTATCCGCTGAGATAGATGCTTATGTACGTACACCAAGGCTCTACTGCCGCCGGCCCAAGCCATACCACACTAGAGGAGCAACTGCGATGGGAGGAGGAACGGACGTAATGATAACCGAGGAGATGGCGGATGTTGAAGAAGGAGAAGAAGTAGAGGCCCTGATGCATAGGACCCCACCCACTCGAGTCCAGCCGCCGCGGCAAGCAAAGGCGCAACCATCACCCTCCCCAAGGAAAAAGCACATGGCATCTAAGCAACGGAGAAAAATTGTTACGAGCAGCTCTTCGGAGTCACTCTAAAATTCTTTGTCCTTTATTTCTATATTCAATTGTTTTTACTATCTTTCCTTGCTACATATAATTCATATTCTGTTTGCCCTTTATTCCTTCGAAATATAAAGCATTGAGGACAATGCTTGGTTTGAGTTTGGGGGTGCAGATTCACTGCCAAGGCAACAATCTACTGCCGCGGCCTTGCCAAAAAGGGAGTATTCCAGTGATTTTTTAATTTTTATGCTCCCCGCCTTACTTGAATTAACTGCCTACACTCTTGCACTGCTTATCATCAGTATTGCCTTAGTTTATTCTTTAAGGCTATAGAAATCTTTCTCCTTACCATGTTTAGGTTCTGTTAAGAGGGCTTAACCTTAGGATGCTTAAGGATGAGAACTTAGAAGCTTACTATAGGAAGAACTTTAAACACTTTTGGGATTTGTGGATTATAGGAATTCTTTTAATGAACTTAGGTGATAAAGACTTAGATTTTTGGAAAAGTAACTAGAGGTGCCTACCACCGGCTCTAGAAAATCTCTTCTTCATGCTAGAGGTACCCGAAATTGGCTCTAGTATGTATTAAGGAATATTAAAAAGAAAAGACAAAAAGGTTTTTAGTGAAACACAAGTCTTTGAGGTGCCCGAAACCAGCTCAAGATTTGGGGTTTGAAAAAGAAGAGAACACTTAAACCAATGTCTATTTGTCTTGAACTTAGAGTTTATCTAAGAAAGCCTTTAATCAACTTGTCCACAAAAATGCACACACTCACAATCCTATAGTTTGTTTCTAGGTAAATTCTTAGGTAGCCGAATGGTCAAAGCTTAAAGATAGGCCTAGCTATGGTGGGGAGAATAGATGGACATGTAAGACCAAGAGAGAATAGAGTTCGGCAAATTGATGGTTTGCATTGCTTGAGGACAAGCAATAGTTCGAGTTTGGGGGTGTGATAAGTGCTCAACACACTATCACTTTATACTCCTTTTATCGGCTATTATCACCAAATATTCACCCACTTGAACCAATGCATGTGCTTAATGTGATATATTTAGAAGTTAAGCTTATGAAGATAATATTTACAGAAATAGGCAAGTTTTACTGCATCTTTATATCTGTGCAGGAGAACCAGTGTCGCGGCAGCACAAGGCCGAGGCAGGACCTGATGCCGAGGCTGTAGCTGAGAGCCAGGAAGCAAGACTGTAGGCGATTGGAAGATAAAAATCCAAGGGACGTGTCTGAACTTAAAGCCCATGGATCGGAGCTGGCTAGCATGAGGAAAAGCCCAAGACAAGGCCACGCGGGAAAGCCCCCTTAGTTAATGATATAAAACAAATTTTATGGGTTCAAATAGTTAATTATGGGTTTTGAACCTAAAAATACAACTTAAACTCAAAATTATATCTTTTCACTCGGTTAAAATTCGAACATGTTTACTATAATGCACATTTAGACAAGCACGTTCTAAACCATACAAAACGATCGAAAATGATATTAAATCAAATTTTATGGGTTCAAATAGTTAATTATGGTCTTTTTAGCCTAAAAATACAACTCAAAATTATATCTTTTTAGACGATTAAAATTCGAACATGTTCACTATAACACTTATTTAGACAAGCACGTTCTGAACCCTACAAAACGATTGAAAATGATATTAAATCAAATTTTAAGGGTTCAAATAGTTAATTATGAGCTAGTGAACCTAAAAATACAACTCAAAATTATAGCGTTTTAATAGATTAAAATTCGAACATGTTCACTATAACGCCTATTTAGACAAGCACGTTCTGAACCCTACAAAACGATCGAAAATGATATTAAATCAAATTTTATGGGTTCAAATAGTTAATTATCTGCTTTTGAACCTAAAAATACAACTTAAACTCAAAATTTGAGCATTTTACTCGGTTAAAATTCGAACTGGTTCACTATAAAGCTCATTGTGAGAAGCTCGCTCTAAACCCTACAAAACGATCGAAAATGATATTAAATCGAATTTATGGGTTCAAATAGTTAATTATGGGCTTTTGAACCTAAAGATACAACTTAAACTCAAAATTTGAGAATTTTACTCAGTTAAAATTCGAACGGGTTCACTATAAAGCCCATTTAGACAAGCTCGTTCTGAACCCTACAAAACGATCGAAAATGATATTAAATAAAATTTTATGGGTTCAAATAGTTAATTATGGACTTTTGCACAAAAAATACAACTTCAACTCAAAATTTGAGCATTTTACTCGGTTAAAATTCGAACGGGTTCACTATAAAGCCCATTTAGACAAGCTCGTTCTGAACACTACAAAACGATCGAAAATGATATTAAATCAAATTTTATGTGTTCAAATAGTTAATTATGTGCTTTTGAACCTAAAAATACAACTTAAACTCAAAATTATAGATTTTTACTCGGTTAAAATTCAAACGGGTTCACTATAATGCACATTTAGACAAGCACGTTCTGAACCCTACAAAACGATCGAAAATGATATAAAATCAAATTTTATGGGTTCAAATAGTTAATTATGGGCTTTTGAACCTAAAAATATAACTTAAACTCAAAATTTGAGCATTTTACACAGTTAAAATTCGAACGGGTTCACTATAAAGCTCATTTTGACAAGCTCGCTCTGAACCCTACAAAACGATCGAAAATGATATTAAATCGAATTTTATGGGTTCAAATAGTTAATTATGGGCTTTTGAACCTGAAAATATAACTTAAACTCAGAATTTGAGTATTTTACTCGGTTAAAATTCGAACGAGTTCACTATAAAGCCCATTTAGACAAGCTCGTTCTAAACCCTACAAAACGATCGAAAATGATATTAAATCAAATTTTATGGGTTCAAAGAGTTAATTATGGGATTTTCAACCTAAAAATACAACTTAAACTCAAAATTTGAGCATTTTACTCGGTTAAAATTTGAACGGGTTCACTATAAAGCTCAATTAGACAAGCTCGTTCTGAACCCTATAAAACGATCGAAAATGATATTAAATCAAATTTTATGGGTTCAATTAGTTAATTATGGGCTTTTAAACCTAAAAATACAACTTAAACTCAAAATTTGAGCATTTTACTCGGTTAAAATTCGAACGGGTTCACTATAAAGCACATTTAGACAAGCATGCTCAGAACCCTATAAAATGATCAAAACTGATCTTAAATCAAATTTTATGGGTTCAAATAGTTAATTATGGGCTATTGAACCTAAAAATACAACTTAAACTCAAAATTTGAGCATTTTACTCGGTTAAAATTCGAACGTGTTCACTATAAAGCCCATTTAGACAAGCTCGTTCTAAACCCTACAAAACGATCAAAAATGATATTAAATCAAATTTTATGGGTTGAAATAGTTAATTATTGGCTTTTGAACATAAAAATACAACTTAACTCAAAATTTGAGCATTTTAATCGGTTAAAATTCGAAAGGGTTCACGATAAAGCCCATTTAGACAAGCACGTTCTGAACCCTACAAAACGATCAAAAATGATATTAAATCAAATTTTATTGGTTCAAATAGTTAATTATGGGCTTTTGATCCAAAAATTCAACTTAAAATCAAAATTATATCTTTTTACTCGATTAAAATTCAAACATGTTCGCTATAACGCCTATTTAGACAAGCACGTTCTGAACCCTACAAAACGATCAAAAAGGATATTAAATCAATTTTTATGGGTTCAAATTGTTAATTATGGGCTTTTTAACCTAAAAATACAACTTAAACTAAAAATTTGAGCATTTTACTCGGTTAAAATTCGAACAGGTTCACTATAAAGCCCGTTTAGACAAGCTCGTTCTGAACCCTACAAAACAATCGAAAAAGATATTAAATCAAATTTTATGGGCTCAAAAATTTAATTATGGGCTTTTGAACATAAAAATATAACTTAAACTCCAAATTTGAGCACTTTACTCAGTTAAAATTCAAACGGGTTTACATTAAGGCCCATTTAGACAAGAACGTTCTGAACCCTACAAAACGATCGAAAATGATATTAAATCAAATTTTATGGGTTCAAATAGTTAATTATGGGCTTTTGAACATAAAAATATAACTTAAACTAAAAATTATAGCTTTTTACTAGATTAAAATTCGAACATGTTCACTATAACACCTATTTAGACTAGTACGTTCTGAATCCTTCAAAATGATCGAAAATGATATTAAATCAAATTTCATGGGTTCAAATAGTTAATTATGGGCTTTTTAACCTAAAAGTACAATTTAAACTCAAAATTTGAGCATTTTACTCAGTTAAAATTCAAACGGGTTTACCATAAGGCCCATTTAGACAAGAACGTTCTGAACCCTACAAAACGATCGAAAATGATATTAAATCAAATTTTATGGGTTGAAATAGTTAATTATTGGCTTTTGAACATAAAAATACAACTTAACTCAAAATTTGAGCATTTTAATCGGTTAAAATTCGAAAGGGTTCACGATAAAGCCCATTTAGACAAGCACGTTCTGAACCCTACAAAACAATCAAAAATGATATTAAATCAAATTTTATTGGTTCAAATAGTTAATTATGGGCTTTTGATCCAAAAATTCAACTTAAAATCAAAATTATATCTTTTTACTCGATTAAAATTCAAACATGTTCGCTATAACGCCTATTTAGACAAGCACGTTCTGAACCCTACAAAACGATCAAAAAGGATATTAAATCAATTTTTATGGGTTCAAATTGTTAATTATGGGCTTTTTAACCTAAAAATACAACTTAAACTAAAAATTTGAGCATTTTACTCGGTTAAAATTCGAACAGGTTCACTATAAAGCCCGTTTAGACAAGCTCATTCTGAACCCTACAAAACGATCGAAAAAGATATTAAATCAAATTTTATGGGCTCAAAAATTTAATTATGGGCTTTTGAACATAAAAATATAACTTAAACTCCAAATTTGAGCACTTTACTCAGTTAAAATTCAAACGGGTTTACATTAAGGCCCATTTAGACAAGAACGTTCTGAACCCTACAAAACGATCGAAAATGATATTAAATCAAATTTTATGGGTTCAAATAGTTAATTATGGGCTTTTGAACATAAAAATATAACTTAAACTAAAAATTATAGCTTTTTACTAGATTAAAATTCGAACATGTTCACTATAACACCTATTTAGACTAGTACGTTCTGAATCCTTCAAAATGATCGAAAATGATATTAAATCAAATTTCATGGGTTCAAATAGTTAATTATGGGCTTTTTAACCTAAAAGTACAATTTAAACTCAAAATTTGAGCATTTTACTCAGTTAAAATTCAAACGGGTTGACTATAAAACCCATTTAGACAAGCTCGTTCTGAACTCTACAAAACGATCGAAATTGATATTAAATCAAATTTTATGGGTTCAAATAGTTAATTGTGGGCTTTTGAACCTAAAAATACAACTTAAACTCAAAATTATAGCTTTTTACTCGGTTAAAATTCGAACGGGTTCACTATAATGCACATTTAGACAAGCACGTTCTGAACCCTACAAAACGATCGCAAATGATATTAAATCAATTTTTATGGGTTCAAATAGTTAATTATGGGCTTTTGAACCTAAAAAAACAACTTAAACTCAAAATTATATCTTTTTACACGATTAAAATTCGAACATGTTACTATAACGCTTATTTAGACAAACACATTTTGAACCCTACAAAACGATCGAAAATGATATTAAATAAAATTTTGTGGGTTCAAATAGTTAATTATGGGCTTTTGAACCTAAAAATACAACTTAAACTCAAAATTATATCTTTTTACACGATTAAAATTCGAATATGTTCACTATAACGCCTATTTAGACAAGCACGTTCTGAACCCTACAAACCGATCGAAAATGATATTAAATCAAACTTTATGTGTTCAAATAGTTAATTATCTGCTTTTGAACCTAAAAATACAACTTAAACTCAAATTTTGAGCATTTTACTCGGTCAAAATTCGAACGGGTTCACTATAAAGCTCATTTAGACAAGCTCTTTCTTAAGCCTACGAAACGATCGAAAATGATATTAAATCGAATTTTATGGGTTTAAATAGTTAATTATGGGCTTTTTAACCTAAAAATATAACTTAAACTCAAAATTTGAGCATTTTACTCGGTTAAAATTCGAACGGGTTCACTATAAAGCCCATTTAGACAAGCTCGTTCTGAAGCCCATTTTACTCGGTTAAAATTTGAACGGGTTCACTGTAAAGCTCATTTAGACAAGCTCGTTCTAAACCCTACAAAATGATCGAAAATGATATTAAATCAAATTTTATGGGTTCAAATAGTTAATTATGGACTTTTGCACTAAAAATATAACTTAAATTCAAAATTTGAGCATTTTACTCGGTTAGAATTCGAACGGGTTCACTATAAAGCTCATTTAGACCAGCTCGTTCTGAACCCTACAAAACGATTGAAAAAGATATTAAATCAAATTTTATGTGTTCAAATAGTTAATTATGGGCTTCTGAACCTAAAAATACAACTTAAACTCAAAATTATACCTTTTTACTCGGTTAAAATTCGAACGGGTTCACTATATTGTACATATAGACAAGCTCGTTCTGAACCCTATAAAACGATCGAAAATGATATTAAATAAAATTTAATGGGTTAAAATAGTTAATTATGGGCTTTTGAACGTAAAGATACAACTTAAACTCAAAATTTGAGCATTTTACTAGGTTAAAATTCGAACGGGTTCACTATAAAGCTCATTTAGATAAGCTCGTTCTGAACCCTACAAAACGATCGAAAATGCTATTAAATCAAATTTTATGGATTCAAATAGTTAATTATGGGCTTTTGAACCTAAAAATACAACTTAAACTCAAAATTTGAGCATTTTACTCGGTTAAAATTCGAACGGGTTCACTATAAAGCACATTTAGACAAGCATGCTCAGAACCCTATAAAATGATCAAAACTGATATTAAATCAAATTTTATGGGTTCAAATAGTTAATTATGGGCTTTTGAACCTAAAAATACAACTTAAACTCAAAATTTGAGTATTTTACTCGGTTAAAATTCGAACGTGTTCACTATAAAGCCAATTTAGACAAGCTCGCTCTGAACCCTACAAAACGATCAAAAATGATATTAAATCAAATTTTATGGGTTCAAATAGTTAATTATTGGCTTTTGAACATAAAAATACAACTTAAACTCAAAATTTGAGCATTTTAATCTGTTAAAATTCGAAAGGGTTCACTATAAAGCCCATATAGACAAGCTCGTTCTGAACCCAACAAAACGATCAAAAATGATATTAAATCAAATTTTATGGGTTCAAATAGTTAATTATGAGCTTTTGATCCTAAAAATACAACTTAAACTCAAAATTATATCTTTTTACACGATTAAAATTCGAACATGTTCACTATAACACTTATTTAGACAAGCACGTTCTGAATCCTATAAACGATCAAAAATGATATTAAATCAAACTTTATGGGTTCAAATAGTTAATTTTGTGCTTTTGAACCTAAAAAGACAACTTAAACTAAAAATTTGGGCGGGTTCACTATAAAGCACATTTAGACAACCATGCTCAGAACCCTACAAAATGATCAAAACTGATATTAAATCAAATTTTATGGGTTCAAATAGTTAATTATGGGCTTTTGAACCTAAAAATACAACTTAAACTCAAAATTTGAGCATTTTACTCGGTTAAAATTTGAACGTGTTCAATATAAAGCCGAATTAGACAAGCTCGCTTTGAACCCTACAAAACGATCAAAAATGATATTAAATCAAATTTTATGGGTTCAAATAGTTAATTATTGGCTTTTGAACATAAAAATACAACTTAAACTCAAAATTTGAGCATTTTAATCGGTTAAAACTCGAAAGGGTTCACTATAAAGCCCATTTAGACAAGCTTGTTCTGAACCCAACAAAACGATCAAAAAGGATATTAAATCAAATTTTATGGGTTCAAATAGTTAATTATGGGCTTTTGATCCTAAAAATACAACTTAAACTCAAAATGATATCTTTTTACACGATTAAAATTCGAACATGTTCACTGTAACGCTTATTTACAAAAGCACGTTCTGAATCTTACAAAACGATCAAAAAAGATATTAAATAAAATTTTATGGGTTCAAATAGTTAATTATGGGCTTTTGAACCTAAAAATACAACTTAAACTAAAAATTTGGGCTTTTTACTCTGTTAAAATAGGAACGGGTTCACTATAAAGTACATTTAGACAAGCATGCTCAAAACCCTACAAAATGATCAAAACTGATATTAAATCAAATTTTATGGGTTCAAATAGTTAATTGTGGGCTTTTGAACCTAAAAATACAACTTAAACTCAAAATTTGAGCATTTTACTCGGTTAAAATTCGAACGGGTTCACTATAAAGCCCATTTAGACAAGCTCGTTCTGAACCCTACAAAATGATCAAAATGATATTAAATCAATTTTTATGGGTTCAAATAGTTAATTATGGGCTTTTGATCCTAAAAATACAACTTAAACTAAAGAAACCGGAGGTACACCCACGGGTGGAGGAGGAGGAAGCGGCTCTTCCCTAGCAGTCGCCTCACCCTCAGCCTGACCCTCGGTGATCATATTCGCACTAGCATGAGTCTCGCGTCTCGGTGGCATATTCCAAAAACTTCATACGTGCAATTTAAAACATAATATTAAAACATAATAAACTTACATTCGGGCAAGATCCAAGGGAAACCTAGAAGCATTCGAAAATGTATTGGCATTGGTAATGTGCAACCGTTATCCCTTTTAACCATCATCACTCAAATACAATCATCATGCATATATATATTCAGCAAGTTAACAACATAATAAGTTCAGTCACACACTTAGCAAACCTAACCACACACTTTAGTTAACCTCTACATAATTTACCAAACCTGGCTCTGATACCACCAAAAGTAACCCCCTTAACCCGGCCTGGACGGAACCGGCACCAACGGGTCACACGGGGAATATCGAACTAAACCCGTTAAGGTCCAATTCGATAAACAACCCTGAAAACCGATATGTTTTTTTTTTCTTAACTAGATGCATAATTTGGTTCTTATGTGTGTCGAGGTCATGCGCAACAAAAATGGAAACATTCGATTCACGATTGATCAATTCAATTCGCATATCAATACATAAGGATCAATACGCAAATAATTCTTAATTCCAAGAGAATAAACCGGTAATTCGATCTACCATAGTTCAATTAAACAGGCATAGCATACTCATAACAAAGTTCAGATCAAACGGACCATTATTGCATCGTCAATTTCATGTTTCATACAATAGGGACCTAATTGTAAAGCTCATAATATTATAGGGACTAAAACCAACATTTATTTACTAATACGAATTTAGATGAACATCATGCATTAAAGGGATGTTACCACTCAAAATATTATTCATTGCATCTGTATTCGATCGTGGAAAGACATCTGACCCTAAACATGATTTTCCCCACTTAAAATGTCATTATAGGTCTTATTACAACATTAAGCAAAGCAAAAATCACACACTTCACATGGGTTCGATTTACACATTGCCAAGCCCAAATTATTTGCCAAAACATACCAAAAATTGAGACAACTCTTCCCCTTGATTCCCTTGCTCCGAACGTAGCCTCGAATATCACTATTTCTCTGCAAGTATGAAAAGAGAGAGCTTAAGCACAACATGCTTAGTGAGGAAGCTCTAACAAGTTCAAAATCATTTATAAAATCATACTTGCATTCTTCATGCTTATTTGAAATATGTAAAACCAAAACATGCTTATCAACAATGTCAAAACATTTCATGTATCATGCACAAATAAATCATTCCATTTCATATATGCATATTGGCTTTCTAGTGATCACTTAGTGTGAACTTTTAGTTCACCGAATACACGGATTCCTTTTTCCATAATTGGAGACGCTTGGTCTCAACATGCATCGGTCGGACACATAGTCACCCTTGTATACATGTTACCCCCACTACGCACGGTCGGACACAAAGTCACCCTTGTTTACGCATGGGTCAACTATATGCACGGTCTAACACAAAGTCACCCTTGTTTACATATAGGCAAGCTCTACACGCACGGTCGGACACAAAGTCACCCTTGTTTACGTGTAGACAAACTCTACACGCACGGTTGGATACAAAGTCACCCTTGTTTACGTGTAGGCATCATCATTATTCTCATTATTTTATAGTGCACTTAGTCCTAATGACATGTCATTTGTATTCGAATCTAAGTTTAGTGTCACTTACTCTTGAACTATGGAAAGTTTTCACACTATTCCATAGTCCCCAAAACAGAACCGAACCAATGTGATTCACTTTAAATCCAAAACCACTCACCGACAAGCGAAACGAGCCCTCGCCGATGCTCCGATGGCAACGCCAATGCACCAGCCACTTATGCACCTTCTTGCACTACCTCTACAACATTAAAAGTAGAGCAAATTCACATCACAACATGCTCAAAACAGAAGCCACATTTAACCCTCACAAAACTATCGAAAACCTTACCGAAAAGACCGAAAACTAAGCCGAAACGCATCCGAAACATCAGCCCAAAACCTAATGAATCTAACATCTAATCCACCTCAATTATGAACCAAAAACACTTCCAAACCATCCTTATACCTCCAGCAACACAAGAACACCTAAAACAGCCCTAAAACAACCTAAAACCACCTTAAAACACCACCAATTGCATTATTCCGGGATTAATTTATTGTTAACTCATTTCAAGACTCAATCAATCATTTAATTGACCTAGTATCATAATTAAATCAACCTAAATCCAGCATCAATTTAGATCTCAAAAGATTTCACAAAATCCATCATAAAACTCATAAACCTTGAATTAAAAACACAAAATAAAATAGCAATAGTTGATGAGCAAGCTAATACTTGGGAATTTCAATAAAGAACCTTAGAAAAAGATTAAAAATCAAAATATTACCTTGAGATTAAATCCACCAAAAAGATGAGAAAAGCTTCCTTGATTTCCTTGAAGAAGATGTTGATTTTTGCAAAATTGATGAGTAGGTTTTGTAAAGAATGAAATGATGAATAAAATGAAGTAAATCTTGTAGAAAATGATGAAGAAATCAGCAAGTAATTGGAGAAATTTAGAGAAGAAGATGGAGAAAAAATGAGAGAAAATCTTGAGAGAAAAGATGGGAAAAAGGGAAGTTACAAAAGAAAATAGAATTATTATTTAGAATAAAACAATTTAAAAACCATTTTGGTGGATAAATCATTAATTAAAAATAAATTGGGTTTATGGCCCTCTAAGGATTCTAAGTATGGCTTACTTTCCAATTACTAATTAAATCTCCAAAACTTTCCCAAAATTACAATTTAGTCACTAGTACAAAATTAGCCTAATTAAAAATCAAATTAAAGTTCAAATAATATTTGTTTAACTTTAAAACACCCATTTTAATATTTTTAGAACCATTTCACAAAATTATTACTTATTCGATTAAAATAATATTATTTTAATTTTTCCCAGAATAATGAACCCTAGGAATCCGATTCGAATCGAATCGAATTTCCCCAACTTACACTTAAACTACTAACCCCAAAGTCGGGATGTTACATTTTGGTCATTGACCCGCATTGTCAACTCTCTTTTTTCCAAGTCAATTAAAGTGCGTCCAGTTGCAAGGAAAGGTCTCCCAAGGATGATCGGTGCATTATCATCTGCTTCACAATCAAGGAAAAGAAAATCAGCAGGAAAAATAAACTTATCAACTCTTACCAGTATGTCCTCGATTTTGCCTTCCGGTTGCACATAGGATCGATCCGCTAGTTGGAGCATAACTGTTGTAGGTTTCGCCCTTACTATTCCAAGCTTTTGGAAGACAGATTTGGGCATTAGATTGATGCTTGATCCAAGGTCACATAGGGCCTTACCTTCATAATTTTTACCTATCGCACAAGGAATGATAAAGCAACCAAGATCCTTTAATTTTGGTGGCATGCGATTGTGTAGCATTGCCAGACATCCCTCGGTAGCAGCCACTTTCTCTAACTCACCTATTCGTTTCCTCTTAGACACCATGTTTTTTAAGAACTTGGCATAATTAGGCATTTGTTCAATTGCCTCAACGAATGGTATGTTAATGTGGACATACTTTAGAATATCAACGAATTTCTTGAATTGTTGGTCCTGTTTTTGCTTTTTCAACCTTGTGGGAAAGGTGGTGGTGGTCTCATCTCATCCAGGGTTTCTTTAGTTTGGAATTTAATACCTGGCACCATTGGGGTTGTTGCTGTCTTGGCAGGCTGTTCAGGAGCTGCTGTGCTCTCTGCCGGGGCTGTGTTATCAGAATCAGTTTGCTCAGCTTCTTCTTTTGCTGGATCCGCTGATTGAATTTGGCTTGCTGGAATCTTTTCCTTCAGCTGTAGACCACTCCTAGTAGTGATTGCCTTGCATTGTTCATGGCCCATTACCTTAGCAACTTCAGTATTGCTAGGTAGTCATCCTTGTGGTCTAGTGTTTATGTTTTGAGCAAACTGCCCAACCTAGGTTTCTAGCGTTTTAATGGCCGCTTCTTGATTTTGCAACCTCGTCTCAGTTCTATTCATAAAAGCATTTGTCCTTTTGATGAAATTACTATTCTCTGTCATGTATGACTCTGTTTTCATCATAAAGGCTTTAAGAGTGTTCTCCAATGAACTTACCGGTTGCTGCTGCATCTGCTGCGGCGGCATTGTTTGTTGGACCTGTTGCTGCAGCAGTTGTTGCATCGGTTGCAGAAATCCGGAAGGTTGGGTGGTTGGGTTTAAGGCATTGTTAGGGTTGCCCCATGATAGGTTTGGATGCCTCTTCCATGAGGGGTTATATGTGTTGGACATCATATTGTTGCGGTTGTAGTTCCCAACATATATACAGGTTTCTGGATTCATACAATCAGAGGAACTATGGTTACCTCCACATAAGTCACAATAAAAATCAATTACCTTAACCTCACGGGTATTTTGCTGTAATTGTAAGTTTTGCACCATCTTTGTAAGAGAGGCCAATTGTGCTGCCACTGAATTTGATGTGTCTACCTCATTTACCGTGGCTTGGCGTCTTACTCCTCCTCGCCTAGATGTAGGGAATTGAAAATCATTCTTCGCGAGTTTGTTCAATATCTCAATAGCTTCCTCAGGTGCTTTATCAAGGAGTGTTCCGTTCGCCGAGGCATCTAACATCATCCTTGTCGGGGCATTCGTGGCATTATAGAACATGGTCACTTGTGTCCATAGGGGAAACCCATGCAACGGACACTTGTGTAGTAACTCCCTGTAGCGCTCCCATGCCTCGTACATAGGTTCGTCATCTGCTTGTCGAAAAGAAGTGATTTCATTACAAATTCTATCATATAAGTTTGTAGGGTTGAAACGAGTAATAAAATCACGACAGAGTTCATTCCAAGATCCAATAGATCCTGCTGGAATGCTATTTAGCCAAGCTTTCGCCCTATCCCTCAGTGAATAGGGGAATAGCTTCAATCGCAAGACATCTTCATGGACTCCTTGAATTTTGAAGGAATTGCATATCTCCATGAAAACTTGAGGTGCTGCCTTGCATCTTTAGTTACAGACCCACCAAATTGTCCAATAGTGTTAGGCATATTGAACATAATAGGTTTCAGTTCAAAGTGGGCTGCTTCTATCTCCGGTGTAACGACTCCTGGGTTTAATCCATTTAAGTCCTCTTCCAGGAAGTCTCTGACAGTGAGCTGCCGCGGCTAGGTGGCAGCGGAAGTCCTCCATTGCCGGCAGGTAAGTTTTGTCCTGCCGGGTGATCTGCCATAGCCTCTTGGATTTGTCTCCTCAATCTTAGCCTTGTTCGTTCGATCTCTAGATCTGACTCGTATAAAGGGTTGGTTGGATTGGCCCTGGTCATACACCAAGAAAAACAAAAGTAAAATAAAAATAGAAGGAACAAGAAAATAAAGAAAACAAAATTTAGTTGCCAATCCCCGACAACGGCGCCAAAAACTTGTCGCGTGTCAAAAGTGCGTGTTTAGTGCAAGTGGACACATCGAAAGTAATAAGTGATAAGTATTTATCGGATTATCGTCTCCACAGGGATTGGTAGACTCAATATGTCTTCTTCATCTTCTTGTTCTGTAGAAAATAAAAAACACAAGTAGTTTTTGGTTGTAATGAAACTAAATTAAAACAACAAAATAAAATAAAGAGGTTTGAATATCAGAGTGAGATAGGTCAGGATCCAGTTGCGTTATATTGTGGATTTGATTGAATTGTCTTTACTCAATGCAATCGTATATCTCTGCCTCGGTAGCACTGCAGATTACTGCCTTGGCAGCGACGATACTGTCCGCCGCGGTAATCCCTTGCACGTGGGTGGACTTTACCAAAAGTTCGGCAAAGTGTCCTTGAATGACTCCGCTTATCCCTAAGTCGAAGTACTGTTGATGACTAGTCCTTGATGATACCTCCCGGCGTGATCCAATTATACTCACCAACCAATCTCACACTTCTTTTAGCCGCTGAAACTCTTAACCTATCCCTAGGCCGAGTTAGTATTTCGCGATTGAAACACCGTACTTACCCCTTTCGTGAATCTAACTCTCTCGAGCTTAGATAAATGGATTACTCAAAAACTACTCTCCCGAGCTTGAATGCAAGAACAAGGAATAACAAAGGATAAACAAACCTTGATAATTTTATTGCATTGAAACAAAGACAAAGTACAATCTCCTCTCACAAATACTAATCAACCTTCACCTACACCCTAAAGAAGCTTAGAACATAATTGAGAGAAAGAAAACAAGTTTATGAATCGGCTCTCTCTCTCTAGGTATTCCCCCCTATTACATTGGACGGCTAGTTCTTTATATAGGCTAGACCTAGGGCAAACCTTTCCTAAGTAGAATACAACTTGGAGTAGTCATGTACATAATTAAAATATTTCGAAGTTTAATTCAGCTAAGGGGGCTTTCCCGCGTGGCCTTGTCTTGGGCTTTTCCTCATGCTAGCCAGCTCCGATCCATGGGCTTTAAGTTCAGACACGTCCCTTGGATTTTTATCTTCCAATCGCCTACAGTCTTGCTTCCTGGCTCTCAGCTACAGCCTCGGCATCAGGTCCTGCCTCGGCCTTGTGCTGCCGCGACACTGGTTCTCCTGCACAGATATAAAGATGCAGTAAAACTTGCCTATTTCTGTAAATATTATCTTCATAAGCTTAACTTCTAAATATATCACATTAAGTACATGCATTGGTCCAAGTGGGTATAAATTTGGTGATTAATGCCCATAAAAGGTGTAAAAAATGATAGTGAGTTGAGCACTTATCACACCCACAAACTCGAACTATTGCTTGTCATCAAGCAATGCAAACCATCAATTTGCCGAACTCTACTCTCTCTTGGTCTTATATTTCCATCTATTCTCCCCACCATAGCTAGGCCTATTCTTTAGTCTTAACCTTTCGGCTACCCAAGGGTTTACCTAGAAACAAACTATAAGAATTGTGAGTGTGTGCGTTTTTGTGGACAAGTTTGATTAAAGGCTTTCTTAGATAAACTCTAAGTTCAAGACAAGTAGAATTTGGTTAAGTGTTCTCTTCTTTTCTAAACAACCAATTCTTGAGCCAATTTCGGGCACCTCAAGGATTGTGTTTTTCCCTTTACTAATCCCTTCTTTCTTTTTAATTTGCTATTCCTTAAAACATACTAGAGTCAATTTCGGACACCTCTAGCATGAAGAAGAGTCTTTCCTAGAGCCGGTGATAGGCACCTCTAGTTACCTTCCCAAAAATCTAAGTCTTTATCACCTAAGTTCATTAAAATAATTCCTCTAATCCAACAAGTCCCAAAAGTGTTTAAAGTTCTTCCTATAGTAGGCATCTAAGTTTTCATCCTTAAGTATCCTAAGGTTAAACTTTCTTAACAGAACCTAATCATGGTAAGGAGAAAGATTTCTATAGCCTTAAAGAATAAACTAAGGCAATACTGATGATAAGCAGTGCAAAAGTGTAGGTAGTTAATTCAAGTAAGGCGGGGAGCATGAAAAAAAAATCACTGGAATACTCCCTTTTTGGCAAGGCCTCGACAATAAATTATTGCCTTAGCAGTGAATCTGCACCCCCAAACTCAAACCGAGCATTATCCTCAATGCTTTATATTTGAAGAAAATAACAGGCAACAGAATATGAATAGAATAAGCAGCATATAAAGACAACAACAACAATTAATATTGAATTAGGAACAAAAAATTTAAAGCGGCTCCGAAGAGCTGCTTGTAATAATTTTTCTCCTTGGCTTTTCTGCCGATTGCTTTGTTCTTGGTGAGGGCGATGGTTGAGCTTTTGCTTGACGGGGCGGTTGGACTCTTGTGAGTGGTGTCCGTTGCATTGGGGCCTCCACCTCTTCTCCTTCTTCCACATCGGCCATCTCTTCGGCTATCATTATGTCCGTTCCACCTCCCATTGCTGTGGCTCCCCCAGTGTGGTGTGTACTTGGTCCGGCGGAGGTTGAGCTTTGGTGCACATAGGCATCTATCTCAGCTGATAGACTGACCATGATGATTGGGGATCTTGCTGGAGTGCTGAAAACGCCCTCCGCTTGGATGGTCTTCTGCTGGCAGAGGATGCCGCGACAGAATCCGCTGCCCTGGATGGGCCGGTAGCCTGGTACTGTGGTTGAGGGTCCGCATGGAAGAATGGCCTTGGTCCTCCCGGAGCTAGTGTAGTCTCGGTGTAAGGGGCGTCTGTGATAAATATATTGCTAGGAAACTCTGGAAATTGCTCCCCTTGGTCTGGGAAAGCGTGGAGCATCATTTGGGCTAATGTGCCGTTGAAATCTCTTTGGTAGTCCATGTACCTCTATTGCCTGAGTTCCATCGCTACCATCCTTTGCAAAATCTCCTGGTACGGGTCTGCTGCGGCAGAGGTGTGGGCAGTGTCTGGCATGTCTGCCGTGTACTGGGCCCCGACAGTAGTATCAGTAGTGAACTGCTGGGGCGTTGCTTGGACTGGCTCCGCCTGCGTGTTCTGCATGACTTTGTGACAAAAGTCTCTGGTCCATCCTCGCCGTTGGGGAGTGTATTCGTCCGTATCTTCGATTGGCACACCTGCGGCAACACACAAACCCGTGATCAAACATGGGAAATACAATGGTCCCCTATCTTTCTTACCGCACTCGTGAATTTCCCGTAGGATTATCTCTCCAACGTTGATCGTACTTTTTTTGATAATCGATTGGATAATCACTTATCGCTTCCGATCCACCGTGCTGTTGTGGGATGTGGGGATGAGGCGTCGCTTGACAAAGGTATTCCACATCTTGGCCTCGGGCTTCAAGCTTTGCCTTGTTACAGATCCTCCATGGGTACCGGTTTCCCATGGAGTATTCACGTAACAAAGGTCGTCTTTGATTAACTCATAATCCTCGGCAGTGATGTCTTCCATGAATTCGGCGTGAACATCACTATTCGGAGTGAGGCCGTAGAAATTGTTGATGGTCTCGGCATCTAACTGGACCGGCCTACCGCGGCAGTGAACAAAGAGGGAATCTTTGTTGGGCCCGTGCGCATAGAATTCCCGCACGATTGTAGCATTCGCCTGGGCAGGTTGAAGACAGAAAATTTCCCAATCTTGGTACTTGATTCTGTCAAAGAGATAATGCTCGATGCCATAGTTTTCATCATCAGAATGCTGGAAACCTTGTTCTTCCCACAATTGTCGGGCGATGAAAGATTGATTGAAACGATCTTCAATGTTTGCTGGGGCAAATCGCTTGTAAGTGGCCATCAAGATTGTGAGAGATTTGATTTCTTGGATGTTTTCTTGAAAAAAACTGGAAATTTCACGAAGAACTGTGAGTAGGTAGAAAAGTATTGTAAGAGTAAGATTGTTAAGAATGCTAAAGAAAACAAGAATGCAAGAGTGAATAGTTCAAGAGGAAGGGGTTTCTTATATAGGCCTCGGCCTTGTGACCGTTTGAAACCACTAGCCGTTTTGTAGCCGTTACTCTTTACTGTCGTTTCCTTTTCTGCCGCGGCAGGAATCTCGGCAGACTAGTCGTTACACTGTTCTGCTGCCGTTCTGACACTGTTTTCTGCCTCAGTAGAATTCTTGCTGTGAGCTATTTCTCCTTTATTCTGACACTGTTATAAAGGGCGCAGTACAGATCCGGAAAAATAACGATGGACATGACGCCAATAGTCACCAATTGAAGAATTGCTGTGACAGGAAAGAGAGAATCATCTTTGGAGATGCATTTGCATGCACTACACCAGTAACATGATCTCTCACTTTATTTTTCTTATATATATATATATTAGGATTAGTTTAGTTTATATTTATTTTCTATAATTTGTGTTTTTGCTTTAATTATTTTTCTTGTTTGTGTTTAATTTTTATTTAGGATAACAAGCAAGAATAAAGGATAAATAGTTCATAGCAGGAATTCTACCGAGACAGAATACAGTGTCAGAGCCGTAGCAGTTTCAACGGGCAGAACAGTGTAACAGCTAGTCTGCCGAGATTTCTGCCCCGGCGGAAAAGGAAACGGCAATAAAGACTAACGGCTTAAAAAACGGCTAGTGTTTCAAACGGTCACAAGGCCGAGGCCTATATAAGCAACCTCTCCCTCTTGAACTATTCACTCTTGCATTCTTGTTATCTTTAGAATACTCGACAATCTTGCTCTCACAATACTCTCTGCCTACCCTTCTTGAAATTTTCAGAATTCTTCCAAGAATATCTCCAAGAACCTAATCTCTCACAATCCTTATGGCCACCTACAAACGTTTTGCCCCTGCCGCTGTCGAAGATCGCTTCAACAGGTCTTTCATTGCCCGCCAGTTGTGGGAGGAGCAAGGGTTCCAACACTCGGATGAAGAAAATTATGGCATCGAGCACTATTTGTTCGATAGAATAAAGTACCAAGATTGGGAAATCTTTTGCCTACAACCTGCCCAGGCCAATGCCACCATCGTGCGGGAATTCTATGCGCACGGGCCAAGCAAAGACTCCATCTTTGTCCACTGCCGTGGCAGACCTGTCCAGCTTGATGCCGATACCATCAACCAATTCTACAGACTCACACCTGACTATGATGTACACGCTGAATTCATGGAGGATATCAATGCCGAGGATTTTGAATTGATTAAAGACGACCTCTGCTACACGAACACTCCTTGGGAAACCGGTGCCCATAGAGGATCGGTAGCACAACAAAGTCTGAAACCCGAGGCCAAGCTTTGGAACACCTTTGTCAAGAGACGCCTCATCCCTACCTCCCACAACAGTACGGTGGATCGGAGAAGATTGCTGCTCATCCAATCAATTATCAACAAAAGGAGCATTAACGTTGGAGAAATTATCCTACGCAAAATTTACGAATGCGGTAAGAAGGATAGAGGACCATTATATTTCCCTTGTTTGATCACTGGTTTGTATGTTGCTGCAGGTGTACTAGTAGAAGACACGGACGAATACACTCCCCAAAGGCGTGGATGGACCAGAGACTTTTGCCACAAAATTATGCATATCACGCAGGCGGAACCAGTCCAGGCAACGCCCCAGCAGTTCACTACTGATACTGCTGCCGGGGCCCAATACACGGCAGACATGCCAGACACTGCCCACACCACTACCGCAGCAGACCCGTACCAAGAGATACTTTAAAGGATGGTGACGATTGATCTTAGGAAGCAAAGATACATGGAGTATCAGAGGGACTTCAACAGCACACTTGCCTAAATGATGCTCCATGCCTTTCCAGACCAAGGGGCGCAGTTTCTAGAATTTCCAAGAAACATGTTTGTCACAGCTGCACCATATACAACGACTATACCAGTTCCAGGAGGACCGAGACCGTTCTTCCACGCGGGCCCTCAACCACAGTTTCATGTTGCCGGCCCATCTAGGGTAGCAGACTCTGTCGCAGCATCATCTACCAGCAGAAGACCATCAAAGAGGAGGGTAGTCTTCAGCACTCCTCCACGATCCCCCATCATCATGGGCAGTCTATCAGCAGAGATAGATGCCTATGTACACCAAAGCTCAACTGCTGTCGGACCTAGTATACACCATACCGGGGTAGCCATAGAAAATGAAGGTGGCACGGACATCATGATCACCGAGGAGATTGTCGACGTGGAAGAAGGTGAAGAAGTGGATGCTCCAATGCAACGGAAACCACCAAAAAGAGTCCAACCGCCCCGACAAGCAAAAACTCAGCCATCGCCCTCACCAAGAACGAAGCAATCAGCAGCACGACCCCGAAGAAAAATTGTTACAAGCAGCTCTTCAGAGTCCCTTTAATTGTTATATTCAATATTATTTTCTGTTTGTTTCTTAATATGTTGCTTCTTTCCTATCATATTTTGGTTGCCCACTATTCTCTTCTGATATAAAGCATTGAGGACAATGCTTGGTTCGAGTTTGGGGATGTAGAGCCTCTACCGAGGCCCTGCCAAGAAAAGGGAGTATTCAAGTGAAGTTTTTTTTTGAATTTTTTTATGCTCACCGCCTTACTTGAATCAATTGCCTATACTTTTGCACTGCCCATCATCAATATTGCCTTAGTTTATTCTTTAAGGCTATAGATATCTTTCTCCTTACCATGGTTAGGTCCTGTTAAGAAGGTTTAACCTTAGGATACTTAAGGATGAAAACTTAGAAGCTTACTATAAGATAAGTTTAAAAAAAATACTTTTGGGACTTGTTGGATTATAGGAATTCTTTTAATGAACTTAGGTGATAAAGACTTAGATTTTTGGACAAGTGACTAGAGGTGTCCATCCCGAAATTGGCTCTAGTATGCTACAAGGAATATCAAAAAGAAATAAGGAATTAGTGATGAGAAAAACACAATCCTTGAGGTGCCCGAAATTGGCTCAAGAATTGGTGGTTTAGAAAAGAAGAGAACACTTAACCAAATTCTACATGTCTTGAACTTAGAGTTTATCTAAGAAAGCCTTTAATCAAACTTGTCCACAAAAACGCACACACTCACCAAATTTTATAGTTTGTTTCTAGGTAAACCCTTGGGTAGCCGAAAGGTTAAGTCTAAAGAATAGGCATAGTTATGGTGGGGAGAATAGATGGAAACATAAGACCAAGAGAGAATAGAGTTTGGCAAATTGATGGTTTGCATTGCTTGAGGACAAGCAATAGTTCGAGTTTGGGGGTGGGATAAGTGCTTAACTCACTATCACTTTTTACACCTTTTATGGGCATTAATCACTAAATTTACACCCACTCGGACCAATGCATGTACTTAATGTGATATATTTAGAAGTTATGTTTATAAAGATGATATTTATAGAAAAGGCAAGTTTTCCTGCATTTTTACATATGTGCAGGATAAACTATTGCCGCGGCAGCAACATGGCCGAGGCAGGACCTGATGCCGATGCAGCAGCTGAGAGCCAGGAAGCAATACTATAGGCGATCGGAAGAGAAAAATCCAAGGAACATTTCTGGACATGAAGCACAAGGATCGGAGCTGGTGAGCACGAGGAAAAGCCTAAGACAAAGGCCACGCGGAAAAGCTTCTTAGTTAGAATAAACTTGGAAGTATTTTATTTATGTAAATGACTTGTTCCCTACTCCAAGTTGTATTATACTTAGGAAAGGTTTGCCCTAGGCCAAGCCTATATAAGACCTAGCCGTCTAAGGGAATAGGAGAGCCGATTCTTAGAGAGTTCACCCTAACACTCAATGTTTTCTTTCTCTCAAATTATATTCTAAGCTTTCTTAGGGTTTAGGTGAAGGTTGTTAAGTATTTGTGAGAGGAGATTGTACTTTGTTCTTTGTTTCAATGCAATAAAACTATCAAGGTTTGCTTATCCTTTGCCATTCTTTGTTCTTGCATTCAAGCTCGAGAGAGAAGTTTGTGAGTAATCCATTTATCTAGACTCGGGAGAGTTAGATTCACGAAAGGGATAAGTCCGGTGTTTCAATCGCGAAATACTAACTCAGCCTAAGGATAGGTTAAGAGTTTCAGCGGCTAAAAGAAGTGTGAGATTGGTTGGTGAGTATAATTGATTCACGCCTTGAGGTATCATCAAGGACTAGTCATCAACAGTACTTCGACTTAGGGATAACCGGAGTCATTCAAGGACACTTTGCCGAACTTTGGTAAAGTCCACCCACGAGCAAGGGATTGCCGCGGTGGACAAGTATTTTCACAGCCAAGGCAGTAATCTGCAGTACTGCCGAGGCAATGATATACAATTGCATTGGACAGAGACAAGTCAATCAAGTCAACAATACAACGCAACTGGATCCTGCCCTCTCTCTCTATTAATCAGATCTCATCTTTATCCTTAGTTTTCTTTATTTCAATTTGTTTAGTTTCATCAAACCCAATTTACCTGTGTCTTTATTTTATTTTATTTTACAGAGCAAGAAGACGAAGGAGGCATATTAAGTATACCAATCCCTGTGGAGACGATACTCGATTATACTAATCACTTTATTACTTGCGATGTGTCCACTTGCACCAATTGCGCACTTTTGACACGCAACACCATACAAGGAACTGACTATTTCGTGTAAAAAGGGTTGCGCAATTTGTGCAAGTGAACACGTCGCAAGTAATAAAGTGATAAATATCAAGTATCGTATCCACAAGGATTGATATACTTAATATGTTCCCTTTGATCTTCTCGCTCTGTAAAAGAAATAAAGTAAAAACACATATTATTTGGTTGTCTTGAATTAAATGAAAACAACTTGAATAATAAAGAGTAAATAGAGAATTGAAATAAAATCAGATTGAGAGAATGGGTAGGATCCAGTTGAGCCGTATTGTGGATTCAATTGACTTGTTTCTGTCTAATGCAACTACACAACAGTGTCTCGGCAGTACTGCAGTTCTACTGCCTCGACAGTGAAGAGTACGTCCGCCGCGGCAATCCATTGCTCTTGGGTAGACTTAATCAAGGTTCGGCAAAGTGTCCTTGGATGACTCCGCTTATCCCTAAGTCGAAGTACTGTTGATGACTAGTCCTTGATGATACCTTCCGCGTGAATTAACTATAACCACCAACTAATCTCACACTTCTTTTAGCCGCTGAAACTCTAACCTATCCCTAGGCCGAGTTAGTATTTCCCGCTAGAAAAATACCGTACTTATTCCTTTCGTGAATCTAACTCTCCCGATGCTAGATAAATAGATCTCTCACAAACTTCTGTCCCGAGCTACAAGAACAATGAATGGCAAAGAATAAACAAACCTTAATATTTTATTGCATGAAACAAGAAAACAAAATTCAATATCCTCTCACAAATACTCGACAACTTTCACCTAAAACCTAAGAGAATTTAAAACATAATGAAAAACAAAGACAACTCTAAAGTCTATTGTGAACTCTCCTCCTCTCGTCGTGTCTCTTTCTTGAGCAGCACATCCTTTATATAGGCTAAAACTAGGGCAACATCAGCCTTGGAGAAGAAGTTTAGTAAGTTTGGACGTTTCCTTCCTTGAAAAGGTAAATCTCTTAATTTGGTTCTTTCCGTCTTTACACCGTCTTCTCGAACTCCAATTGCTCTGCAAAGTGTCTAGAAAAATTCAGCTTGTTATGCTCCTCAAATCGATCACCACTTTGACTTTTGGTCTTAAGAAATTCCCCGCCTCAGCAGTACGCATACTGCCCTGACGGAGGTCTGCCTTTGAATCTACTTAACTTCCATCTGTGGCTGGTTCGATCAGGGTCCAATTTTACATGCAAATGTACAAAGATGCATTAAAGTTTATATTTTCTATAAATTTCATCCTTATTTTTCATGAAGGTAAAATATCCATATATCACACATTAGGCTTATGCATCAGTCTAAATAGGTGTAGATTAAGTAATTATTGTCCATGAAAGGTATAAAAGTGATAGTCTTTTAAGGACTTATCACGTACCAACTTTGTGCCAATACCCAACATTATACTCATCTCAACGACAATACCTCCAACTTAAGGTTTAGCTACCACAACTAACTCAACACCATATTTCAAAATTTAAGATCCACACATCGTTAAGTGCCTTGACATTTAACTAAAAACTTCTTCCCAAAATCAACTCATCGATAAACCAACTCTAATCCCACGTATACCACAACAAAATCCAAGCTTGTAAAACTATTCCTTCCACTCGCTCCAACATCTCTTTTTTTTTTACAACCTTGCCAAAGCAATAACCATGTTAATGAAACATCCACAGACATGAACCCACTGAACACCGACTCTCATAACACTTTTTGATAAAAAGCAAGCCCACAAGATCGAACAACTGATACAAACCATAAACTATCCAGTGGTCCCCCGATACACCACTTCAAACATTACCACAACCTAACTTTAATCGAGGTAAACCCAACTTAACTCCTTATAAACACAACATATACACTTTTCACCTTTATAGCACAACTAAACCTCTCAGGGTCACAACAAACCATGATTCAAACCCATGATACCACAACTCTCATACTAATATATCTCCTACTTTATTTTCAAAACTACAGCCAATACTCCTCACAGAAAAACACCAGATCGGTCACAACCCCCGATTTAACCGCACACTAAACCATACTACACAGGATTCCCCGTTCTTTCTTCTTCTTTTTCCATCAAACATGACAATTAAACAACATCCCTCTTTTTTTTTAAAACAAAACCACACTACACTGAAAAACACCAAACCGCCTTACATTACATAATATACTACAACCTTCTTACAACCTCCAAACTCCAACTGGTGAGAATCCGCAAAACCCAACCTTTCATCTCTTAATAACCAACTCAAAACTACCATAACTCAGGGTATTCCCCTCGGGTTCAAACATTCACAGCTCCGAGCCCAACTAACCAATCTTTATCCTGGATTATACTCTAACCAAAATAGTAATTTGCCCATAACATATCAAGCTCAAGACCAACAAGGAGGCTCTTTCAACACACGTTTTTATTTTATTATTTTTTTTAACTCCTGGCCTTCGCCCAAAAAGAGCCAACCTCACACCACTTCCATCTTCAAAGGAGTTACTCGCAAGTGTGAACAAATGTATGCATGATTTCTTGTATGCCTTCATAAATGCCTATGCAAGTGCATGTAAATGCAATATTTAATATCATGCTCGGGAATACATGCATGTTCTATTATATATATATATATACGCTCTTATACTATGCATGGTTATTGTTCACACTCACAAATAACATCCTCAACTCTAACAATCCAACTACTAACTTGCAAACCTCTCCCACACATCAACGCATAAAACCTTCGAAGCCAGGTACTCATAGGCACGTAGCCACCTGCTACACACAACCACATTAGGTTCCCAGACTGAGCTGATCCAAAACCCCTTTAACACTCAGACACGATTGAGGACTCAATCGACTCAAAATCTGTCATCTCAACACCATATCATAACATGAACTCGTCGATCCTCCACAACTCCTCTATTAACAAAACTCAGTTCTCTTATCAGTCCCATATCAGAAAACATCATAATTTTACAATGAATAACAACATTTTTTTACAAAATAATAAGGCCAACACAAAGCATGTTCAAAGAAGCTCAAGTATAATATAAAACACTTTTTTCTAGTATTATTTATAGGAATGGGTCTCCTAGAATAATCCCCCAATAAAACAAATTCAACCATTACATGACACAACAACCATATACTATGATATCAATACCATCTCATTAAAGCATAATACAATCACCATGCTTATCCACACAATATTCATACAATGCTTAAATCATTCCTTTATCAGCAAAAGATCATGTTTACTTTCATTTATCAACCCATGACATATTAATGCAACAATATAAAATTATACTTGCATACACCATATTTTTAAACAAGACCATTTCTAGCATACCATAACATAGATCAAACATTTAGCATTAATACTTAGCAACATGCTTGCATTTAAACAATAATCAATCACTGTGCATAGCAGAACAACAGTCCATGTTATACAACAAACGAGATACATCACCATCTTAAACATCGACTCCCCAAAAGATTCTAAACCTGGCTCTGATACCACCAAATGTAACCCCCTTAGTCCAGCTTAGACGAAACCGACTCTAATAGGTCACATGTGGAATACCGAACCAAACCCGTGAAGGCTCGATTCGATAAACAACCCTAAAAACCGTTATATTTTTTTTTCTTTTCTAGATGCGTAATTAAATTCCTACATGTGTCAGTTCCATGCAAGATAAGATCAGAAGCAATCAAACCACACTTGAGCATACAATAAGCACATATGCCAAAATTAAGGACGAAACGAGAATACTTTTAATTTCTTCGAGGTCAAGTCGGTCATGCATAGAACACTTGTCAAAACAGTTCAAGTCATGCAGAGCATTTCAACAACATCAATTAGATGCTTCATAGAATAAAGTCTAAGATGCAAAATTTCTAATTTATATATAACATGTAACACCCTCGAAAAGGGCCTAGGAAAATTCATGACCAACTGATAATTTAATTAACTAAGTGAGGGTCAAAATTATGGAATTAAGGGGCTTAATTGAGACAAAAGAAAAATAAAGAGGACTAAATAAATGTGATCAAATTGAATTAAGTAAGAAAGATGAGAGTTGCATGGCAAATTCCTAGACTCCATAAACTACCCCTAGTGATAAATCAAGTCTAGGTATATCATTAAGGGAAAAAGGGTGATTTCACACCCCATAAAATAAACAAAAAAAAAGAGAGAGCAAAACCCCTTCCTTCTTTCTCATTCAAGGCAACAAGCGGAAAATAGGGGAGAGGTTGTCTTGAGAGGAAATTCAAGAGGAGCCATTGGAGGAGGAATTGAAAGCCTTGCATGTTTAGGCATTGGTTTAGGAAAATCGAATCTAAAGACCCCGGTAAGCTTTTCTTTCCCTAATTGAAAATTTTATGGGTTCAAATTCTTGAGATTTTGGATATACCATGATATTTTATGTTGAACTAGGTTGTTAAAATACCTAACCAAAAGTTAGCACCTAAATTAGTTATGAAATTGATGAGCATGAAGAAATAAGTTAAAGAACTTGAATTTGTGGATTTTGTAAATTCCCAATGTATGTTGATTAATTCGATACGTTGTTGTAGAATGAAATAGAAGATGTTAATTTCACATTTGAGAGGCTGAAAATTCAGGCAAGTAAGATGGGGATTTGGAATTTAAATGTATGAAATGAGAAATTGCCGAAAATGCCTAGAAAGTGTCATTCCGGGTAGCACTTTTGAGAAAATTCCCTAGGTCACATATGAAGGATTTTGGAGCTGGAATTTTGCAGTAGGATACTCCCATATACCTAGTTTAAGGTAAAATTTACGGAACCTAAATCGGAGTTCGATAGAAAAAGATATAAGCATTTCCGTAAGGGATGTCTGAGCAGTCCCGAAATCCGAACGGGTCTATTTCGAACAAAATCTGGTACTGATCGGAAAACAATTAAAATGTAAGGTTAAATGGTCCTTTTAGAGGATTATTCTAGCTTTCCAAATAGGTAAAATGGACTAAAATCGGATATGGAAATTAGGAGATATGAGCGATTCTTTATAGGGTAGCGAAACTGTCCCTAATGAACAAATGAGAATATTTATGTTTGTTAGACATGAGATTACGTAGCCTATGTGATTTGGCTATGTCCTAGTTAATTGCTATATGAATATGGTTTGCTAGAGAATCCGAGAGAGGAGGATATCGAGGAAGAACAAAGGCTCGAGCAAACTCGAAAGAAGGGTAAGGGGATCACGATCTACAATCCCTAAATCGCTTGGAGAAATAGTGAGTGTGGCAAACCTTATGGTTAGGACCTAGGGTCCTAACCATCTTTTGTTTATTTGATTTAATATGTCATGTAAATGGACTAATTGTATATTTGGTAAAAAGGGGAGAAGGATTAAATGCTAAAGGACTTGTATGTTAACATGTTTGCTTGCTAGAATGTTAGCACTAGTTTAACACATATGCATAGCTCGGAAATGCCGAGGTAAGTATGGAAAGCGGCTATGGATGTCAGGTACGCAAATCATGCATGGAGCATGTTAGTGGTGATATGATCAATTGTTGATAACTTGATATGCCTATTACTTGTGATATGATATAAATGCATTGCTTGATAATATGTCTTGGATACTTACTCTTAATGACAAGAACTTGGTAAATATGAATTGAATGATCAAACGGTAATGAAATGTTATTGAGCCTTGATCGATAGTTGGTCATAGGTAGTACGGCATGCCTAGAGTCTGAGCTCATTGTTTAGTGCTACAGTACTCTTGTTTAGTACTTCGGTACTCTTGTTTGATACTGCGGGTACCGTGATTTGGTGGTTAGTCACCAATTGTTAGATACCATGGGTATCTCTTGTTAGTACCTTTGTGGTACTCATGTTAGTGCCTTTGTAGTACTCTTGTTAGTGCCTTTGTGGTACTCTTATTGACTCGCTTACCTTGTCTAACTACACCAAGGCATAACCCGAAATTGAATTGAAAGATTAAACATTAGTTGTGATTCATATGCACATGTGTTTATTTATGAAGCCTTGGAATTGATTATCAATTGCTATAGAGCCTTGTAATGAAATTGATGCTATGAGTAGCACCTGTATGTGAAATGGTTAATGAACATTTGAATTGAATATACAGCTATATGTATCCCTTGATATGAAATGAACCTTGAAAGCATTGAGAAATTGAAAGTGATCGATGAATTATATGCATTGATTTTTATGTTAGTTAAGGCATGAACATATAGATTATGAGAATGATTGGTATGATAGACATAATATACAAGAGAAGCATGTTAACTATGATGTTTGACTATTGATAAACTTGATTATTGATTGAACCATTGCTATATTGAACTATTGCCATGAATTTAAATTGTTTACTTATTTGAAGCATGTTGTACTTGCTATTGTGTAAGTCTAATATGGTTAGACTAGGGCTGCCTCACTAAGTACTTCATAGTACTTACCACTCGTTTCCTCCTTCCCAAAACAACAGTTTATCGAACTACGGAGCTAGAACGAGATTGAACCGAGCAATGACATCAAGCAAGCAAAAGTATGGTATTTTGTAATTTTGTTAACTCCTAGTATATAGTGGCATAGTGAGCATGTATTGACTAGTTTATGCATTTGAGGTTGCTAATGCTATGTCTATGTATATATGGCCATTGAGTTCTTGGTTTGTAAGCCACAAGGCATAATGATCTCCTTAGGTTAGCCTTGTATATTTTGAGTTCTGGCTTATGGTTTGTATAGGTAGGCCTTGGTGATTTGCATATGGTATGTAATTAATTGTCTTGGCATGATAAACATGAACTAAGTAGGATAGCATGTGAATTCTTAAAGCTATAATATGGGTATGTTAGTTGCCACTGTGAGAAATTCATGGCATAAGGGTTGGCTCGATTGAAGAGTGATATGCATAATAGTATGAGTGATGAAATGGATATAGGCAATTGAATTGGTAAGTGTTATTGATGCCTAAACATGTTGAATTTGTCCCCTATGGATTAGGAATGGTTGAGACCATATAGGTGGTCTTTTGGTAGTGTCTAAGTGTCTAATAAGTTAGAAACTTGCCAAACTGGACAGGGGTATCGATACCCATTTCCATGGGTATCGATACCACCAATGGCAGTAGCGAAATGGCATCGATGCTTGGTTCGATGCCAAGCTTCATTAAGGGATTCCTGGTTCGATACCATTATCGAGCCAGACCCCTATAGCCTTAAGCTATTGAGTCCTTGAAGTAGACCAGCTTCGATACATGGTTCGATACTGAACTTCCAGTAACGAAAATGCATCGATACCAGTATCGAACCAGGCTACTCAACCTTAGTCAATGAGTCAACAAGGTAGACCAGTATCGGTACATGGTCCGATACTAGAACCTCCAGTAACGAAATTGCATAGATATCTGTATCGAACTAGGCTTATCAGTCTTGGTCAACGAGTCAACATAGTTGATCTATACTAAACTAGGGTTCGATACCCCTGTTCCGATACTTCCCTATGAGAGGTATTGATACCTCTAGCTATTTTGGTTCAACTTGGGAAATGAAAATTTGCTTGATCAATAAGATAATATTAATGATGATTGAATGAATAAAATTGGGTTAGAGGTTTAGATCAAGCTCAATTGAGATTGTAATTGATAAATGAATAGAATTTGAGAATCGAAATGGTTAATTGTATAAGTATAGAAAAGTTTTAAATTAACCTCAAATATTATAAGTGTTACAAGAGTTTGGCTCGTAAAGTTATACAAATGAGTAAAAATGTCTTACAATTGAATACAAATTCGGTTTAAATACGAGTTGAATGTCCAGTCGACACCTCCATCTCCTAACCCGGGGCGAGGGTGTCACATTTATTGTTATCAGAGCTTTCGGTTACGTGATTCTCGGACCGAATGAAGTGTGCATGCATCATACAGGATTGAACTATGCCACCTAGGAGTTTTATACCGTACTTGCTTATGTTCTTGCTTATTTGAATAATTTTTGCTATCTTTCTGTAGTATGGTTGATACAAGGTTAACCCTAGGAGATGAGAGTCCTGAGGACTCGTCTAATGAGAATGAAAATGTAAGGGTGGAACCGAACCCTCCTCAAGAACAAGAGCCACCTTCAATGGAGTCTGTCCCTGAGTTGGAAGCCCCGATTATACAAGATGTTCAGAGGGAATGTCTTCTAATTATGAAGGGAATGTTTGATCATTTAGTGTCCGACTTGAGACAGAATCGTCCTACTACTCCCGTTGATGCTACACCGAGTAGGGCCCCTATTGTGAAATTGGCCAGGTATCGAGCCTATACTTTTGCGTGTGTTAATGAGGAAAAGCCCGAGGAACCGGAGCAGTGGTTAGAAAGGACCACTCAAATCCTAACTAAGCAGTTGCAGTGCTCCGATGAGCACAAGCTCGAATGTGCTATATCGCTTCTAGCTGACGAAGCCTTGAGTTGGTGAGAAACTACGATCTTGACTGCTCCCACTGACTCCATCACTTGGGACTTCTTTGTAGAGGAGTTCAAGAAGAAGTATATTAGTGAGCAGTATCTGGCTGAAAGAAGAAGACGGTTCTTGTACTTGAAGCAGGCTAATAGGCCTATTGAGCAGTATGTGGCAGACTTTTGTAAGTATTGCAAGTATGGTGCAGAGTACATCAAAACTGAGAAGCAGAAATGCCAAATGTTTATCGATGGGCTAAATGATGAGATGAGCCCCATGTTTACTGCTTTGGGAATTACTGATTTCTAAATCCTAGTCAATTGGGCTATTGCTACCGAAGCCAAGATGAAAGCTTCGGAAAAGAGAAAGGGTCGAAATAGGGATGATAAGAAGCTTAAATGGGAGGATAGATTTGATTGGAATGTGAAGAGAGCCAAGCAACATAAAGAGGGCTCCTCGACTTACCACCATGAGTCTAAGAATCGTTATGTGCCGAGACCTCAGTCGGCAACTAGACCCGTAGCCCAATGGCTTCTGTTCATAGTATGGGGAATTCCGGAAAAGCTTCGGCTTGTCAGTTTTGTAAGAAGTTTCAGGCTAGTCCTTGTCGACTTCAGATGAGATTGTGTTATGCGTGTGGTGGATCGGACCACTTTGTTAAGGATTTCCCTCAGAATCCTAATAAAGGCACACCTCAGTCTCGTGCCTATCAGAGTCCTCCACCTCAGAACCAAAGCAAGGGCCCAGGACAAGCCCATTCCGGGAATCAAAGCAAGGGAAAGGATTGTCAATCAGCCCCTCCTCGTCAAGAATCTCGAGCCCCAGCTAGAATGTACACCGTTCGTGGTAAAGGAGAGGAAGAATCTCCTGATGTTATTGCAGGTACCGTTGACTTAAATTTAAGTCTTGCATATGCTTTAATAGATTTTGGATCCACTCATTCCTTCGTATGTTCTAATATGCTTGTAAAGGTTAAGTTAGAGCCTGAAAATGTTGATAGGGGTCTTGTAGTATCAAACCCAATAAAAGGAATAATGAATGTAAACATTGTTTGTAAAGATTCCTCGATCATAATTCGGAACATTCCTTTTCGAATTGATCTATTTGTACTACCGGAATGTGAGTTTGACCTAATACTAGGGTTAGACTGGTTGACCAAACACGAAGCTTGGATCGACTATCAGAATCGAAGACTGTATCTTCGTGGTTTGGGGAAGGAGTCAATCCTCCTAATTGATAAGAAGCCAACTTCGATCTTTACTGTTATGGCTGTGCAAGATGAATATGATTTCGGTTTAGCGGAGATCCCAGTGGTATCTGAATTTGTTGATGTTTTTCCGGAGGAACTTCCTGTCTTCCTCCGACAAGAGAAGTTGAGTTCGGGATAGAAGTCCATCCTGGGACTAGTCCGGTGTCAATTGCACCCTATAGAATGACACCTATTGAGTTAAAAGTGCTTAAGAAGCAACTCCAAGAGCTACAAGATAAGAGACTCATTCGTCCTAGCTCTTCTCCATGGGGTGCTCCGGTTTTGTTTGTAAAGAAGAAACATGGCATAATGAGGCTTTGTATCGATTATCGGTAACTGAATTGGGTGACCGTTAAGAATAAGTACCCTTTGCCTAGGATTGAAGATCTATTTGATCAACTCAAGAATGCTGCGGTATTCTCCCGGATTGATCTTCGATCGGGGTACTACTAGATGAGAGTAAAATAGGAAGATGTCTCAGAAACTGCATTCAGAACTCGATATGGCCATTTTGCATTCTTAGTGATGCCATTTGGGTTAACTAATGCCCCAGCTGCATTCATGGATCTCATGAATCGAATCTTTCGACCTCATCTTGATAAGTTTATGGTCGTCTTTATTGATGACATTCTGGTGTATTCTCAAAATAAGGAGGAACACGCAGAACACCTTCGAATTGTTTTACAGACTCTCAGGGAACGTCAACTGTTTGCCAAGTTTTCCAAGTGTGAGTTCTGGTTATCAGAAGTGTCATTCCTTGGCCATGTCATCTCGACAAAAGGAATCAAGGTTGATGCTAAGAAAGTTTAAACCATTTTGGATTGGAGACCCCCGAAAAATGTTAGTGAGGTTAGAAGTTTTCTTGGTTTAGCCGGGTATTACATAAGGTTTGTTAAGGGATTCTCCACTATTGCTTTTCCCTTGACCAAGCTTCTCCAAAAAGATCAATTTTTTGTGTGGTCAGAGGACCAACAAAGAAGCTTTGATCAGCTTAAGCAAGCTTTGACCCATGCTCCTGTTCTTGTTCAACCGGAATCCGGCAAGGAGTTCACTGTGTATAGTGATGCTTCACATTTGGGGCTAGGTTGTGTTTTGATGCAAGGAAATAATGTGGTTGCCTATGCATCAAGGCAGTTGAAGCCTCATGAACTGAACTATCCGACACATGATCTCGAGTTAGCTGCTATCGTATTTGCCCTCAAGATATGGAGGCACTACCTATGCATCAAGGTTGTGTTTTGGGACCTCAATTGAGAAGGGAAACTGAGGAACAAATTCGAGTTATTCATGATCGATTGAAACAAGCCTTCTATAGACAAAAGGCTTATGTAGACTTGAGATGAAGAGATATTTAGTATAATGTGGGAGACAAGGTCTTCCTAAAAGTCTCTCCTTGGAAGAAAATTTTCAGATTCGGAAAAAAAGGTAGTAGTAGTAGTAGGATAATCCGAATAATTTCCATACATGGCAGATATTTTTATAAGGCAGAAAATTGGATCAATACTCCCCAAACTCTAGGGATGCATTGTCCTCAATGCATGTATCTGAGCATAAGGCAACAATAAAAAACAAGATAAAAATTAAGAGACAAGGAAAAGATAAATCAATATTTATATGTCGCGTCTTGGCCTCTTTTGTATCCTGAGGGTCATCAGTTTGTGTGGAGTTTGTAAAAACTGCACTAGAAAACAATAATGAAGAAGTATGAAATAAAACAGGGGAAATGAAGTTCGATAACAGCAAACCCGCCGTCACTTGCGTTTGGGCGGCCAACCGCCTTGGTCGCGTCTTAGGTGGGACGGTGGATTTGATTTTTGGATTGTTTTATGTGCTTCATGGCTTCTCCTTCTTGAATTTCCTTCCTAAGATAAAACAAATAACTCAAACATAATTAAACTTATTTCTTAAAACAAATAACTTAAAAATAATTAAACTAATTTCCTAAGATAGTAGTGCACGAAAAATAAAAAGAAAAGTTGAAATCGTCAATCCTTGACAACGGTGCCAAATTTGTTGAAGGAAGTCGAAAGTCCTACTTTTATGATGAAGCATTCGTCCTTCCACCTTTTGCCAAATTGAAGTATTTAAGATGTCGAACCCACAGGGATTGACTTTACTTACGCAATTTATTCTTCCTGCACAATGGAAAAGTAAAGACACAGATAATTGAGTTGGATTTTAACTAAGGAAACTACTTAAAGCAACAAAGATAAATGATCAAGAAATCAAGGATGGAAAAGTGGGGCAGATTAGAGTGCTTCATAGCGTGGTTTCAATTGACTTGTTTCTGTCCAATGCAATCGCACAACACTGCCTTGGCAGTACTGCAGATTACTGCCTCGACAACGATAATGCTAGTCCGCCACGGTAATCTCTTGCTCTTGGGTAGACTTTACCAAAGTTCGGAAAAGTTTCCTTTGATGCCTCCGCTTATCTCTAAGTCGAAGTACTGTTGATTGTCGCGTGTCAAAAGTGCGCGTTTAGTGCAAGTGGACACATTGCAAGTAATAAGTGATAAGTATTTTATCGAGTTATCGTCTCCTCAGGGACCGATATACTTAATATGCTTTTCTTCACCTTCTTGTTCTGTAGAAAAATAAAAACACAAGTGAGTTGATTTGATTTATCTAAACTAAAATAACTAAATAAAAGATAAAAGGTTGAAATAGTAGAGAGAGATGGGCTAGGATCCAGTTGCGTCATATTGTGGATTTTATTGACTTGTCTCTGTCCAATGCAATCGTATATCACTGCCTCGGCAGCACTGCAGTTTACTGCCTTGGCAGCGACAATACTGTCTGCCGCGGCAATCCCTTGCTCGTGGGCAGACTTTACCAAAGTTCGGCAAAGTGTCCTTAGATGACTCCGCTTATCCCTAAGTCAGAGTGCTGTTGATGACTAGTCCTTGATGATAACTCCCGGCGTGAATCAAGTATACTCACCAACCAATCTCACACTTCTTTTAGCCGCTGAAACTCTTAACCTATACCTAGGCCGAGTTAGTATTTCGCGATTGAAACACCGTACTTACCCCTTTCGTGAATCTAACTCTCCCGAGCTTAGATAAATGGATGATTCACACTATCCTCTCCCGAGCTCAATTGTGAAAACAAGGAATAACAAAGGATAAGCAAACCTTGATAACTTTATTGCATTGAATCAAAGACAAAGTACAATCTCCTCTCACAAATACTCGACAACCTTCACCTAATCCCTAAGAAGGTTTAGAACATAGTGGAGAGGAAAGAAACAAGAATAGAATTCGGCTCTCTCCTTAGGTATTTCGTGTATTGTACATTGGGTGGCTAGGTCCTTATATAGGCTAGACCTAGGGCAAACCTTTCCTAAGTAGAATACAACTTGGAGTAGGGAACAAGTCAAGTACATAATTAAATATATTTCCAAGTTTGTATTCGGCTAAGGGGCTTTCCCGCATGGTCTTCCTTTGGGCTTTTCCTTGTGCTAGCCAGCTCCGATCAATGGGCTTCAAGTCCAGACACGTTCCTTGGATTTTTATCTTTCCATCGCCTATAGTCTTGCTTTCTGTCTTTCTGCTGCTGCCTCGGCATCAGGTCCTGCCTCGGCCTTGTCGCTGCCGCGGCACTGGTTCTCCTGCACAGATATGAAAACGCAGTAAAACGTGCCTTTTTTGTAAATATTTTCTATATGAGTATAACTTCTAAATATATCACATTAAGAACATGCATTGGTCCGAGTGGGTGTATATTTGATGATTAATGCCCATAAAAGGAGAAAAAAGTGATAGTGTTTTGAGCACTTATCATTGATGACCAGTTGTAACCCCCTTAGCCCGGCCTGGACGGAACCTGCACTAACGGGTCACACAGGGAATATCGAACTAAACCCGTTAAGGTCCAATTCGATAAACAACCCTGAAAACCAATATTTTTTTAACTAGATGCATAATTTGATTCCTATGTGTGTCGAGGTCATGCGCAACAAAAACGGAAACATTCGATTCACGATTAATCATTCAATTCGCATGTTAGTACATAAGGACCAAAATGCAAATAATTCTTAATTCCAAAAGAATAAACCAGTAAATCGATCTACCATAGTTCAATTCAACATGCATAGCATACTCATAACAAAGTTCAGATCAAACGGACCATTATTGCATCGTCAATTTCATGTTTCATACAATAGGGACCTAATTGTAAAGCTCAAGATATTATAGGGACTAAAACCAATATTTATTTACCAATACGAATTTAAATGAACATCATGCATTAAAGGGGTGTTACCACTCAAAACATTATTCATTGCATCTGTATTCGATCGTGGAAAGACATCTGACCCTAAACATGATTTTCCCCACTTAAAATGTCATTTTTGGGTCTCGGCATCGATACCTAGGGTCTCGGTATCGATACCCTATCGTGGAACTTAGTCTAATTGCACTTCGAAGGCTCTTGCTATCGATACCCCCATAGGTGATATCGATACTCCAGCGTCCAGTGGAGTAATTGCATCAAACCATGATTCGAACCACCCCAAATTAAGCCTTAGGGTATCGATACTGGTATCGATCCCCCTGTGCACTTTGACAAGTTTGAACATTCTAAGTTAATTCCACCCACTCAAACATAACCTTTGATCACCCTTAACTATATGCATAATTTCCTAAGCATAAGGAACAATTTAAAGCATACATTTATCACATCAACAACCCCAAACAATCTATAGGTATGCTTCCTAAAATATGATTTAAAATCAACAATGTTCATTCATGTCCATGTCTCAATAATCCAAACAACACCATAGTCCATCGATTAACAATCCAAACATTAGAAGTCTTATTACAACATTAACCAAAGCAAAAATCACACACTTCACAAGGGTTTGATTTACACATTGCCAAGCCCAAATTATTTGCCAAAACATACCAAAAATTGAGACAACACTTCCCCTTGGTTCCCTTGCTCCGAACGTAGCCTCGAATATCGCTATTTCTCTGCAAGTATGAAAAGAGAGAGTTTAAGCACAACATGCTTAGTGAGGAAGCTCTAAAACAAGTTCAAAATCATTTATAAATTCATACTTGCATCCTTCATGCTTATTTGAAATATGTAAAACCAAAACATGCTTATCAACAATGTCAAGACATCTCATGTATCGTGCCCAAATAAATCATTTCGTTTCATATATGCATATTGGCTTCCTAGTGATCACTTAGTGTGAACTTTTAGTTCACCGAATACACGGATTCCTTTTTCCATAATTGGAGATACTTGGTCTAAACATGCATCGGTCGGACACATAGTCACCCTTGTATACATGTTACCCCCACTACGCACGGTCGGACACAAAGTCACCCTTGTTTACGCATGGGTCAACTATATGCACGGTCGGACACAAAGTCACCCTTGTTTACATATAGGCAAGCTCTACACGCACGGTCGGACACAAAGTCACCCTTGTTTACGTGTAGGCAAACTCTACACGCACGGTCGGACACAAAGTCACCCTTGTTTACGTGTAGGCATCATCATTATTCTCATTATTTTATAGTGCACTCAATCCTAATGACATGTCATTTGTATTCGAATCTAAGGTTTGTGTCACTAAGCCAATATCAATTCCAATCATGCATGTTAACTTGCTGCTCATAATGCACTCATTAAATGTTCATCATGTGAACTAGAAATCATGCTCAACGGCTTTATCAACATAGGCAAATAAACTCATCATAATCCAAATTTTTTTTCATGCTTACATAAACCATGAATACCTTAATAAACCATGCATTTTCAGCAATTAACACATGCATGCATCATTTCAAAATCAAATATATGCAATTCCAAAATCATATTGAATCATTGTTCACATATATGCCATTACCGAAAATACCGAAAATTGAGGTAATGCATCGACATCATTTAAAACACTTACTCTTGAACTATGGAAAGTTTTCACACTATTCCATAGCCCCCAAAACAGAACCGAACCAATGCGATTCACTTTAAACCCAAAACCACTCACCGACAAGCGAAACGAGCCTCGCCGATGCTCCGATGGCAACGCCAACGCACCAGCAACTTATGCACCTTCTTGCACTACCTCTACAACATTAAAAACAGAGCATATTCACATTACAACATGCTCAAAACAGCAGCCACATTTAACCCTCACAAAACGATCGAAAACCTAGCCGAAAAGACCGAAACTAAGCTGAAACGCATCCGAAACAACATCAGCCCAAAACCTAATGAATCTAACATCTAATCCACTTCAATTATGAACCAAAAACACTTACAAACCATCCTTATACCTCCAGCAACATTAGAACACCTAAAACAGCCCCTAAAACAACCGAAAACCACCATAAAACACCACCGATTGCATTATTCCGGATTAATTTATTGTTAACTCATTTCAAGACTCAATCAACCATTTAATTGACCTAATATCATAATTAAATCAACCTAAATCCAGCATCAATTTAGATCTCAAAAGATTTCATAAAATCCATCATAAAACTCATAGATCTTGAATTAAAAACACAAAATAAAATAGCAATAGTTGATGAACAAGCCAATACTTGGGAATTTCAATAAAGAACCTTAGAAAAAGGTTAAAAATCAGATATTACCTTTGAGATTAAATCCACCAAAAGAATGAGAAAGCTTCCTTGATTTCCTTGAAAAAGATGTTGATTTTTGCAAAATTGATGAGTAGGTTTTGTAAAGAATGAAATGATGGATAAAATGAAGTAAATCATGTAGAAAATGATGAAGAAATCAGCAAGTAATTGGAGAAATTTGGAGAATAAGATGGAGAAAAAATGGGAGAAAATCTTGAGAGAAAAGATGAGAAAATGGGAAGTTACAAAAGAAAATGGAATTATCACTTAAATAAAACAATTTAAAAACAATTTTGGTGGATAAATCATTAATTAAAAATAAATTGGGTTTATGGCCCTCTAAGGATTCTAAGTATGGCTTGCTTTCCAATTTAGTCACCAAAAATTCTAAGTGCCGAAAATTACTAATTAAATCCCCAAAACTTTCCCAAAATTACAATTTAGTCACTAATACAAAATTAGCCTAATTAAAAATCAAATTAAAGTTCAAATAATATTCCTTTAACTTTAAAACACCATTTTAATATTTTTAGAACCATTTCACAAAAGTATTACTTATCCGATTAAAATATTATTATTTTAATTTTTCCCAAAATAACGAACCCTAGGAATCCGATTCGACCCGAATCGAATTTCCCCAACTAACACTCAAACTACTAACCCCAAAACCGGGATCTTACACCAGTCCTCGATGATACCGCTCAGCGTGAATCAATTATAATCACCAACCAATCCCACACTTCTTTTAGCCGCTGAAACTCTTAACCTATCTCTAGGCCGAGTTAGTGTTTCCCGATTGAAACACCGTACTTATTCCTTTCGTGAATCTAACTCTCTCGATATTAGATAAATGGATTTCTCACAAACTTCTC
This sequence comes from Abelmoschus esculentus, assembly GCA_035048815.1. Lineage (NCBI taxonomy): Eukaryota > Viridiplantae > Streptophyta > Magnoliopsida > Malvales > Malvaceae > Abelmoschus > Abelmoschus esculentus. Next base: position 10,630,494 of record JAUCBN010000059.1, on the reverse strand, counting down.
TCTCGAGCTTGTATGCAAGAACAAGGAATGACAAACAATAAGCAAACCTTGATATTTTATTACATTGAAACAAGAAAGCAAAGTACAATTTTCTTCCACAACAACTCCACAAACTAACCTAAACCCCAAGGGCAAACCTTTGGGCAAAGTACAATTTTCTATGAACACTTCATTTCGAGATCTCCTCCTCTCTACATAGGCTATGGTTTATATAGGCTTGGCCTAGGGCAAACCTTTCCAAAGTAGGAATACAACTTGGAGTAAAACACAAGTTAAGTACATAAATAAAAGATCATTATTTTATTTCCTAGTTTATTCCTCTAAGGATTCTTTTCCCTCGTGGCCTTTGACCTTGACTTTCCGTGTGTTCCTCAGCTCCAATTTCTATGCTGCTTGTCTTAAAACGTCCACATTATTTTTCTCTTCAGATCGCCTATCATATCAACATTCATGTTCCAGGTGCTGCCGCGACCTTCAAGTGTTGCCCAGGCGGGTACTAATCTGCATTCCAACTTTGATTTCCAGCATCCATCATGCTATCTGGCATTACCTATGTGGTAGTTTCCTGTCTAAGAGAATAAACCATTAACCGTACATGTTTTATGCCAAATAATAGATAAATTTATAATTTAAGTGTTAAGATGCTGAAAAGTGAAAAATAACCAGAAATATCTATTATCGCCTTTAAGTCTGTCTTTATTAGCAATAAACGAGTGGGAAAATGATATAAAAATGAGGACTTTTGGGCACTCATCACCTCGGCCCATTTTTGGGATATTACAACTCCCCCACTTAAGAAATTTCATCCTCGAAATTTACATATCGAGAAGAGGTAAGGAAACTACTCCTTCCCCAACTCCTTCCACACCTTGCCACCTCCAAAGGTGCCTTAATCCACCTGACAACCTATCACACAAACTTTGATCCAAGAAACATTTACCCTCTTTGGACAAACAACAAATCTAATCCTCATACCAAAGCAATAATGCACAACCCACCTCAACTCTCACTGAACACATAACTCAAAAGAGAAACCCCTTTTTTTCTTACTTAAGATTGAAAACCAACTTCTGATAACCACAACGGTTTTCATACTACCACCGTCGAACTAACCCTCTTTTCGATATCCTCCCACATATCAGGTAACCATCTAAGCCTTTCACCAACCTCCACTCCACACAACGATGCTCAACCAACAAGCCTCAAATTAACTTAACATAAAACCATTAAACATTGTCTTAAGCAAACTCCATCAACAACAACATCTCCACTAAGAGACATGGTAACCTTAACATAATATCTTAACATACCATCCCTCCACCTATGGATGATAAAACCCAACACTCAAACGGAAACCAACGTCGGCCTCAAAAACCTCGAATCTTAACATATTATAGATGCACCACTCACTCATCTTTCCAATGGGACATAGAAACCCAAGAAAACCCGTACTCCAACAAACGATTGATCCACCAAAACTCATAGGAAAACTCCATACCACCCCCAGAACTTACTACCAAACTTATGATGATTCTTTCCGATTTTAACCTTGGCACCTTTCGAAACAACCATGCGGCTCATATACATAAAAAGATTCTCAATACAAAACTAAACCTTGCCAAACACATCCTCAACTAGACCCTCAACAACCATCTGACCACGACTTATCCCTGACCAACTTAACCAAGGTAGAGTCCCGCTCATAGCTCCACCATTTTACTAGGTCTCCACATAGATTAACCGATCAACTTCCCTCGTAATTCCACAACAACCCTGACTTACCCCAAAAAACAAACTCCCATCGCAAGAATCCTTATTTAAGCCAAGTCATCCTTGATAGCTAACATTCCACAAAACATACTATACAAGGAACTTACCAACTTTGTGTCAATACCCAAGATTATACTCATCTCAACGACAATACCTCCAACTTAAGGTTTAGCTACCACAATTAACTCAACACCATATTTCAAACTTTAAGATCCACACATCGTTAAGTGCCTTGACTTTTAACTCAAAACTCCTTCCCAAAATCAACTCATCGATAAACCAACTCTTATCCCACGTATACCACAACAAAATCCAAGCTTGTAAAACTATTCCTTCCACTCGCTCCAACATCTCTTTTTTTTACAACCTAGCCAAAGCAATAACCATGTTGATGAAAAATCCACAGACATGAATCCACTGAACACCGACTCTCATAACACTTTTCGATAAAAGCAAGCCCACAAGATCGAACAACTGATACAAACCATAAATTGTCCATTCGTCCTCGATACACCACTTCAAACATTACCACAACCTAACTTTAACCGAGGTAAACCCAACTTAACTCTTTATAAACACAACATGTGCACTTTTCACCTTTACAGCACAACTAAACCTCTCAGGGTCACAACAAACCATGATTCAAACCCATGATACCAAAACTCCCATACTAATATATCTCCTACTTTATTTTCAAAACTCCACCCAATATTCCTCACAGGAAAAACACCAGATCGGTCACAACCCCCGATCTAACCGCACACTAAACAATACTACAAAGGATTCCCCGTTCTTTCTTCTTTTTTTCCATCAAACATGACGATTAAACAACAACCCTCTTTTTTTTTAAAACAAAACCACACTACACTGAAGAACACCTGTAACCCCCTTAGCCCGGCCTGGATGGAACCGACACTAACGGGTCACACGAGGAATATCGAACTAAACCCGTTAAGGTCCAATTCAATAAACAACCCTAAAAACCGATATGTTTTTTTCTTATCTAGATGCATAATTTAGTTCCTATGTGTGTCAAGGTCTGCGTAACGAAAATAGGAACATTACATTCACAAATTATCCTTCAATTCGCACATCAATACATAAGGACCAAAACGCAAATAACTTTTAATTCCAACAATAAACCGGTAATTCGACCTACCATAGTTCAATTAAACATGCATAACATTCTGATAAAAAAGTTCAGATCAATCGGACCATTATAGCATCGTCAATTTCATGTTTCATAAAATAGGGACCTAATTGTGAAGCTCACAATATCATAGGGACTAAAACTATCATTTATTTACCAATGCGAATTCAAGTTAACATCATGCATCTTGGTGATATTACAACTCTCAATATTATTCATTGCAACTATATTCGATCGTGGAAAGACATCCGACCCTAAATGAAATTTTCCATGCTAGAAATGTCATTTTTGGATCAGGGGTATCGATACCTAGGGTCTCGCTACCGATACCCTATCGTGGAGATAGCCTCCTTGCACTTCGAAGGCTATTGGTATCGATACCCCCATAGCTGGTATCGATACTCCAGCGTCCAGTGGGGTAATTGCATCGAACCATGATTCGAACCACCCCAACTTAAGCCTTAGGGTATCGATACAGGTATCGATACCCCCTGTGCACTTTGACAAGTTTGAACATTCTAAGTTAATTCCACCCATTCAAACATAACCGTTAATCACCCTTAACTATATGCATAATTTCCTAAGCATAAAAAACAATTTAAAGCATACATTTATCACATCAAAGACCCCAAACAATCTATAGGCATGCTTCATAAATTATGATTAAAATCAAAGATGTTCATGCGTGTACATACTTCAACAGTCCAAACAACACCATAGTCCATCAATTAACAATCCAAAACATTATAGGTCTTATTACACCATTAACCAAGGCAAAAATCACACACTTCACATGGGTTTGATTTACACATTGCCAAGCCCTAAGTTATTTGCCAAAACATACCAAAATTTGAGATAACCTTCCCCTTGGTTCCCTTACTCCGAAGGTAGCCTCGAATGTCACTATTTGTCTGCAAAGATGAGAGGAGAGCTTAAGCAAAACATGCTTAGTGAGGAAGCTCTAAACATGATCATCAATGCATCAATTTAAAATCATATTTAAAACCATAACTTGTAATGCCTTTCTAAAACCAAGCATGCTTAGCAATCATGTTCATGTTCAATACCAAAAACCTTTCCTTGAGTATGCATGGCATTATCAATTTATTCCACAAATGATGCACAATGTTCCAAATATGTTCATGTTTGTATATTGGCTTCCTAGTGATCGCTTAATGTGAACCTTAAGTTCACCGAATACGCGGATCCATTAAATAGAGACCTTTAGTCTCGACATGACACAAAGTCACCATTGACATGACACGAAGTCACCATTGACATGACACGAAGTCACCATTATCAAGCTCTACCACGCACGGTTGGACACATAGTCACCCTTGTTACGTGTAGGCGGCTCTACCACGCACGATTGGACACAAAGTCACCCTTGTTACGTGTAGGCATTTTTCCTTTATTTCCATAGTATTTATAGTGCACTCAATCCTAATGACATGTCATTTGTATTCGAATCTAAAGTTAGTGTCACTAAACCAATATCAAGTTCAAGTATGCATGCTAATTTGCTGCTCATAATGCATCCATAATGTGTTCAACAAATGAACCAAAAGTCCTGTCCAATGGCACCATCATATGTAAGGCAAATAACCATATCATATTCCACTTCATTTTTCATGTTTCCATAAACCATGGATGTCTTTAAAAATCATGCATTTCCAGCAATTAACACATGTATGCATCATTTCAAAATCATACTTATGCATTTCCAAAATCTCATTAAATCATCATCATAAATGCCATTACCGAAAATAGCCGAAACTCACAATAATGCATCAAAATCATTTACTTTACTTACTCTTGAACTATGGAAAGTTTTCACACTATTCCATAGCCCCCAAAACAAAACCGAACCAATGCGATTCACTTTTAACCCGAAATCACTCACCGACAAGCGAAACAAGCCCTCGCCGATGCTCCGATGGCAATGCCAACGCACCAGCCACTTATGCACCTTCTTGCACTACCTCTACAACATTAAAAACAGAGCATATTCACATCACAACATGCTCAAAACAACAGCCACATTAAACCTTCACAAAACTATCGAAAACCTAGCCGAAAAGACAGAAAACTAAGCCGAAACGCATCCGAAACATCATCAGCCCAAAACCTAATGAATCTAACATCTAATCCACTTCAAATATGAACCAAAAACACTTCCAAACCATCCTTATACCTCCAGCAACATAAGAACACCCAAAACAGCCCATAAAACAACCGAAAACCACCTTAAAACACCACCGATTGCATTACTCCGGGATTAATTTGATATTAAACCATTTCAAGACTCAACCAATCATTTAATTGGCATAGTAACATAATTAAATCAACCTAATTACAGTATTAATTGAGATCTAAAATAATTTCACAAAAACCTCCATAAAATCCATAGATCTAGAATTAAAAACACAAAATTAAGTTTCCATTGTTGATTAGCAAGCCAATACTTTGGAATTTCAATAAAAAACCTTAGAAAAAGATTAGAAATCAGCAAAGTTACCTTAAAGATTTGCTCCACCAAAAAGATGAGAAATCCTCCCTTGATTTCTTGAAAATGGATGTTGATTTTGCAAAATTGATTAGTAGGTTTTGTGGAGAATGAAAAGATGAGTAAAATGAAATAAATCTTGTTGAAAATGATGAAGAAATCAGCAAGAAATTGGAAAAATTTGGAGAAGGAGATGGAGAGAAAATGAGAGAAAATCTTGAGAGAAAAGATAGGAAAATGGGAAGTTACAAAAGAAAATGGAATTATCATCTAAATAAAACAATTTAAAAACAATTTTGGTGGATAAATCATTAATTAAAAATAAATTGGATTTATGACCCTCTAAGGATTCTAAGTATGGATTACTTTCCAATTTAGTCACTAAAATCCAAATTTTCGAAAATTACTTATTAAATCCCTGAAACTTTCCCAAAAATTACAATTTAGTCACTAGCACAAAATTAAGCCCAATTAAAAATCAAATTAAAGTTCAAATAATATTCCTTTAACTTTAAAACAACTTTTTAATATTTTTAGAACCATTTCAAAAAATTATTACTTATCCGATAAAAATACTATTATTTTAATTTTTCCCGGAATAACGAACCCTAGGAATCCGATTCGATCCGAATTGAATTTTTCAAACTAACACTCAAACTACTAACCCTAAAACCGGGATGTTACAACTCTCCCCCTCTTAAGAAAATTTCATCCTCGAAATTCTTACCTGAAGCAAACAAGTGAGGAAACTGCTCCTCCATACTTTTCCTTGTCTCCCAAGTTGCCTCTTCAACACCTCGGTGTCTCCAAAGCACTTTAACCAAATCTATGGTCTTCCCTCGAAGAACCTTTGTATCAACATCTAAAATCTTCACCGGTTCTTCCTCATAACTCATATCCGCTCTTAACTCAATCTCCTCAACTGGAACAACATGAGAAGGATCCGATCTATACTTGCAAAGCATCGATACATGAAAACATCATGCATCCTACTCAACTCCTCTAGCAACCTCAATCGATAAGCACAGGACCAACACGCTCCAAATCGACATACGACTTCTGTCTATCTAAAGCCTCCTTGAGCTTAGCACAAATAAGCTTAACCTTCTCATCCGTATCTTTCATCACTTGTGGTAAAGAAACATACTTTTGTCCAACTTTCTTATCTTTCAGCACTTTTGGTAAAGAAACATACTTTTGTCCAACTTCCTTTGAACACAAAGGTGTACAACACCTACGCCAATATAACGCCTCAAACGGTGCCATCTGTATACTTGCCTGATAACTATTATTGTAAGCAAACTCCACCAAAGGCAACTGCTTCTCCCAAGAACCTTGAAACTCAATGATGCAACATCTCAACATATCCTCCAAAGTCTGGATAACACGTTCAGACGGACCATCCGTCTGTGGATGATAGGTTGTACAAAAGCTAAGCCTCGTACCCAAAGCAACTTGCAAAACCTTGCAAAACTTAGAAGTAAAACGCGGATCTCTATCCGATATGATCGACTTAGGCACACCATGCAACTTCACCACCTCTGAAACATACAACCCCGCTAACTTATCCATAGAATACGTCGTATGCACGACAATAAAATGTGCACACTTTGTAAACCTATCGACAATCACCCATATAGAATCCTTTTTGGACGGCTTCAAGGGTAACCCCGTCACAAAATCCATAGTCACTCTCTCCCACTTCCACTCTGGCACTTGAACCGGTTGCAACAAGCCTGCAGGGAACTGATGTTCAGCTTTCACCCGCTGACACACCATACATCGGGACACAAACTCCGTCACATCCTTCTTCAAACCAACCCAAAAGTACACACGCTTGAGATCCCTGTACATCTTCACACTACCCGGATGCATAGCAAACAAACTAGTGTGAGCCTCTGTCAAGATAGCTTGCATCAACTCAACATCATCCGGCACTACAATTCGGCCTCTAAAACATAACACCTCATCATCATCAAAATGATATTCGGTCGGTGTGCCTTCCGCAATATCTTCCACAAAAGGCACCAAAGCCTCGTCCTCTAACTGTTTCACCTTTATCATCTCAACCAAGACAGGTTTTACTTGCAACTCTGCCACTAAACCACCTTCCCTTGAAATACTCAACTTGGCAAACATCGCCCTCAACTCAACCACCGCCTTACGGCTTAAAGCATCAACTACCACATTAGCTTTCCCCGGATGATACTCAATAGACAAATCATAATCCTTAAGCAACTCCATCCATCTACATTGCCTAAGATTTAGATCCTTTTGCGACATGAGATACTTCAAACTCTTGTGATCCGTGTATATGGTACACTTTTCACCATACAAATAATGTCTCCATATCATCAAGGCAAACACCACCGCCGCAAGCTTCAAATCATGCGTCGGATAATTCTTTTCATGCACCCTTAACTGTCTAGAAACATAAGCCACCACCTTCTCTTCTTGCATTAGAACACATCCAAGACCAACATATGATGCATCACTATAAACCACAAAATCCTTACCGGACTCGGGTTGCACCAACACCGGAGCACTAGTCAACACCTCTTTTAACTTCTCAAAACTCTTTTGTTGACTTTCTTTCCACTCAAAAGGAACTTTCTTTTGCAAAAGCTTGGTCATAGGAGCAGCAATGCTCGAAAACCCCTCAACAAACCTACGATAATAACCCGTCAAACCTAGAAAACACTGAACCTCCGACACCGACTTTGGTTGCTTCCAACCCATAACAACCTCTATCTTTTTCGGATCAACACTATTACCCTTTTCCGACACTACATGACCAAGGAACACCACTTCCTTTAACCAAAACTCAAATTTACTTAACTTAGCATACAACTGATTCTCCTTCAATGCTTGCAACACTATCCGCAAATGTCGATCATGATCTTCCTCGGTACGCGAATACACAAGGATATCATCTATGAATACCACCATAAACTGATCCAAGTATTCATGAAACACTCGGTTCATCATATCCATAAAAGCAACAGGGGCATTTGTCAACCCAAACGGCATCACCAAAAACTCATAATGTCCATACCTTGTCCGAAATGCTGTTTTCAACACATCCTCTTCCTTCACCTTCAACTGATAATACCCCGATCTCAAATTAATCTTCGAGAACACACTTGCTCCCCGAAATTGATCAAATAGATCATTAATCATCGGCAAAGCATACTTATTCTTCACGGTCAACTTATTCAACTGTTGATAATCAATGCACATCCTCATAGTTCCATCCTTTTTCTTCACAAACAACACCGACGCACCCCAAGGTGATATGCTCGATCGAATGAAACCTCGGTCAAGCAACTCTTGCAACTGCATCTTCAACTCCTTTAACTCTTTAGGTGTCATGCGATAAGGAGCAATAGACACCGGGTTAGTACCAGCATAAGTCTCGATACTAAACTCCATATCACTATCGGGAGGTAACCCTGGCAACTCCTTAGGAAAAACTTCTGGAAAGTCACGCACTGTTCGAATGTCCTGCACCCGAACTTCTCCTATACCCGGATTCATCACATAAGCTAGATATTCCATACCACCCTGTTGCAACATCTTTTCCGCTTGTAAAGCCAAAACCACATTAGACAAAAATCGGGTACACTCACTTCTCACCACGACCTCGCTACCATCCAACAACTTCAAGGTAACCTTCATTTTTTCAAAATCCACCACCGCTCGGTGCTCCGTCAACCAATCAACACCCAAGATAAGATCAAAACCATGAAACGACAACTCCATCAAGTCGACCTTAAAGACATGTCCTTGAACCTCCAATGGACACCTTTTATACAACCTCCTTACTGTAACCGTCTCACCCAAAGAACTGGTAATGTAACATCCCGGTTTTGGGGTTAGTAGTTTAAGTGTTAGTTGGGGAAATTTGATTCGGGTCAAATCGGATTCCTAGGGTTCGTTATTCCGGGAAAAATTAAAATAATAATATTTTAATCAGATAAGTAATAATTTTGTGAAATGGTTCTAAAAATATTTAAATGGTGTTTTAAAGTTAAAGGAATATTATTTGAACTTTAATTTGATTTTTAATTAGGCTAATTTTGTACTAGTGACTAAATTGTAATTTTGGAAAAAAAATTGGGGATTTAATTAGTAATTTTTGGAAATTAGGATTTTTGGTGACTAAATTGGAAAGCAAGCCATACTTAGAATCCTTATAGGGCCATAAACCCAATTTATTTTTAATTAATGATTCATCCACCAAAATTGTTTTTAAATTGTTTATTTTAGTTAATAATTCCATTTTCTTTTGTAACTTCTCATTTTCCCATCTTTTCTCTCAAGATTTTCTCTTATTTTCTCTCCATCTTCTTCTCCAATTACTTGCTGATTTCTTCATCATTTTCTACAAGATTTACTTCATTTTATTCATCATTTCATTCTTTACAAAACCTACTCATCAATTTTGCAAAAATCAACATCTTTTTCAAGGAAATCAAGGAAGCTTTTCTCATCTTTTTGGTGGATTTAATCTCAAGGTAATATTCTGATTTTTAATCTTTTTCTAAGGTTCTTTATTGAAATTCCCAAGTATTGGCTTGCTCATCAACTATTGCTATTTTATTTTGTGTTTTTAATTCAAGATCTATGAGTTTTATGATGGATTTTGTGAAATCTTTTGAGATCTAAATTGATGCTGGTTGTAGGTTGATTTAATTATGATATTAGGTCAATTAAATGGTTGATTGAGTCTTGAAATGAGTTAACATTAATTTAATCCCGGAATAATATAATCGGTGGTATTTTAAGATGGTTTTTGGTTGTTTTAGGGGTTGTTTTAGGTGTTCTAGTGTTGCTGGAGGTATAAGGATGGTTTGTAAGTGTTTTTGGTTCATAATTGAGGTGGATTAGATGTTAGATTTATTAGGTTTTGGGCTGATGTTGTTTAGGATGCATTTCGGTTTAGTTTCGGTCTTTTCGGCTAGGTTTTCGATAGTTTTGTGAAGGTTTAATGTGGCTGCTATTTTGAGCATGTTGTGATGTGAATATGCTCTGTTTTTAATGTTGTAGAGGTAGTGCAAGAAGGTGCATAAGTGGCTGGTGCGTTGGCGTTGCCATCAGAGCATCGGCGAGGGCTCGTTTCGCTTGTCGGTGAGTGGTTTTGGGTTTTAAAGTGAATTGCATTGGTTCAGTTCTGTTTTGGGGGTTATGGAATAGTGTGAAAACTTTCCATAGTTAAAGAGTAAGTGTTTTAAATGATGTTGATGCATTACCTCTATTTTCGGTTATTTTCGGTAATGGCATATATATGAACAATGATTCAACATGATTTTGGAATTGCATATATTTGATTTTGAAATGATGCATGCATGTGTTAATTGCTGAAAATGCATGGTTTATTAAGGTATTCATGGTTTATGTAAGCATGAAAAAGAATTTGGATTATGATGAGGTTATTTGCCTATGTTGATAAAGCCGTTGAGCATGATTTCTAGTTCACATGATGAACATCTAATGAGTGCATTATGAGCAGCAAGATAACATGCATGATTGGAATTGATATTGGCTTAGTGACACTAACCTTAGATTCTAATACAAATGACATGTCATTAGGATTAATTGCACTATAAAAATAATGAGAATAATGATGATGCCTACACGTAAACAAGGGTGACTTTGTGTCCGACCGTGCGTGTAGAGTTTGCCTACACGTAAACAAGGCTGACTTTGTGTCCGACCGTGCGTGTAGAGCTTGCCTATATGTAAACAAGGGTGACTTTGTGTCCGACCGTGCATATAGTTGACCCATGCGTAAACAAGGATGACTTTGTGTCCGACCGTGCGTAGTGGGGGTAACATGTATACAAGGGTGACTATGTGTCCGACCGATGCATGTTGAGACCAAGTGTCTCCAATTATGGAAAAAGGAATCCGTTTATTCGATGAACTAAAAGTTCGTATTAAGTGATCACTAGGAAGCCAATATGCATATATGAAATGGAATGATGTATTTGTGCATGATACATAAAATGATTTGACATTATTGATAAGCATGATTTGGTTTTACATATTTCAAATAAGCATGAAGAATGCAAGTATGAATTTATAAATGATTTTGAACTTGTTTTAGAGCTTCCTCACTAAGCATGTTGTGCTTAAACTCTCTCTTTTCATACTTGCAGAAAAATAGTGATATTCGAGGCTACGTTCGGTGCAAGGGAAACAAGGGGAAGGGTTGTCTCAATTTTTAGTATGTTTTGGCAAATAATTTGGGCTTGGCAATGTGTCAATCGAACCCATGTGAAGTGAGTGATTTTTGCTTTGGTTAATGTTGTAATAAGACCTATAATGTTTTGGATTGTTGATTGATGGACTATGGTGTTGCTTGGATTATTGAGACATGTACATGAATGAACATTGTTGATTTTTAAATCATATTTTAGGAAGCATGCCTATAGATTGTTTGGGGTCTTTGATGTGATAAATGTATGCTTTAAATTGTTCTTTAAGCTTAGGAAATTATGCATATAGTTAAGGGTGATTAATGGTTATGTTTGAATGGGTGGAATTTTTCTTAGAATGTTCAACTTGTCAAAGTGCACAGGGGGTATCGATACCAGTATCGATACCCTAAGGCTTAATTTGGGGTGGTTCGAATCATGGTTCGATGCAATTACTCCACTGGACACTGGAGTATCGATACCACCTATGGGGTATCGCTACCAATAACCTTCAAAGTGCAAGGAGGCTAGCTCCACGATAGGGTATCGATACCGAGACCCTAGGTATCGATGCCGATACCCAAAACTGACATTTTAAGTGGGGAAAATCATGTTTAGGATCGGATGTCTTTACACGATCGAATACAGATGTAATGAATAATATTTTGAGTGGTAACACCCCTTTAATACATGATGTTCATTTAAATTCGTATTGGTAAATAAATATTGGTTTTAGTCCCTATAATATTGTGAGCTTTACAATTAGGTCCCTATTGTATGAAACATGAAATTGACGATGCAATAATGGTCCGTTTGATCTGAACTTTGTTATGAGTATGCTATGCATGTATAATTGAACTATGGTAGATTGCATTACCGGTTTATTGTTAGAATTAAGAATTATTTGCGTTTTGATCCTTATGTACTGATATGCGAATTGAATTGATCAATCGTGAATTGAATATTTCCGTTTTTGTTGTGCATGACCTCGACACACATAGGAACCAAATTATGCATCTATTTAAGAAAAAAAACATATCAGTTTTCAGGGTTGTTTATCGAATTGGACCTTAACGGGTTTAGTTCGATATTCCTCGTGTGACCCGTTAGTGCCGGTTCCGTCCAGGCCGGGCTAAGGGGGTTACATTTGGTGGTATCAGAGCCAGGTTTGCTAAGGTGTGTGGTCAGGTTTGCTAAAGTGTGTGGTTAGGTTTTCTAAATGTGTGATTGAACTTGTTATGTTGTCAACTTGTTGAATATATATGCATGATGATTGTATTTGAGTGATGATGATTTAAAAGGGATAACGGTTACACATTGCCAATGCCAATATATTTTCAAATGCTTCTCAGGTTTCCCTTGGATCTTGCCCGAATGTAAGTTTATTATGTTTTAATATCATGTTTTAAATTACATGTATGAAGTTTTTGGAATATGCCACCGAGACGCGAGACTCGTGCTAGTGCGAATATGATCACGGAGGGTCAGGTAGAGGGTGAGGAGACCGCTAGGGAAGAGTCGCTTCCTCCTCCTCCACCCGTGGGTGTGCCTCCGGTTCCTTTGGGAGGTCAGTTTAGAGAGTTTGCACCGCTTATACAGGCTATGGCGGGTGCGTTTCAGGCTGTCGTGGCTGGAGTGCATATCCCGGCTCCTGCCCCTGCTGTTGTGGTTACCCCAGGTTTACCTTTAGAGCGTTTGAGTAGTTTGGACGGTGTAGAGTTCCGTGGATCAGATCCGAGCTTAGCTGAGGAGTGGTTGACCAGTACAGAGAGGATTTTGGATCAGATGGACTGTCAGGATACTAGGAGGCTGGGTTGTGTAGTTTCTCAGCTTCAGGGAGATGCTTATCGTTGGTGGATCACCAAGAAAGCTGGTGTAGATGCTGCTAACCTGACTTGGGAGTATTTTTGGATCGCTTTTGTGCGGAAGGTTTTGGGGCCACAATATGAGGGTGCAAGAAAGAGAGAGTTTATGTCGTTGGTACAAGGTGCGAGGACCGTGGCTGAGTATGAGATACAGTTTATTAGGTTGAGCCACTATGCTCCTGAGTTGGTTCCTACTGACCGGAAGAGGTGTGATAGGTTCCGTTATGGGTTGGATCCCGAGATTAAGACATATCTGTTAGCCGCTGAGTACACCGAGTTTGATGTGTTGGTTAATAGGGCTAGGGATGTCGAGGAGTCTCTAAGGGAGGCTAGGAAGTCTACCGATGTTGGTAAGAGGCCTACTGAGGCTGGTGCACAAGGTAATAAGAGTAAGAGGTTTCGGGACAACCGATACAGAGATGACCGACGCCGAGGTGACTTTGGACGCGGTGGTCGTGCTCAGCATTATGGTAGAGGTGGTGGTGATGCTCCAGTCTGTAACTTGTGTTCTAGGCGCCATCCAGGGGAGTGTTGGTGGGCCACTGGTGCTTGTATGGGATGTGGATCGAAGGATCATGTGAGGCGTGACTGCCCAAGGATTGCTGGTGAGTCGGGTGATCGTGCTCAGGCCGCTATGATGCCTGGTAGAGGACGTGGTCGTGGTCGAGGTCCTTTCCAGAGGCAGGGACATGGACGGAAGGTTTATGCTCAGCGTGGGACTCGTAATGCTACAGATGTAGTGGCAGGTACCTTTTCTTTGCAAAATGTACCGTTGTTTTCTTTGATAGATTCGGGATCTACGCATTCTTATGTTTTGAGTGAGCATGCATATTTGTTGGATATTCCGGTTGAGGTTTTAGACGTAGGTGTTGTGGTTACTAGTTCTTTGGGTGAGACGGTTACGGGAAGGAGGTTGTATAAAAGGTGTCCGTTAGAGGTTCAAGGACATGTCTTTGAGGTCGACTTGATGGAGTTGCCGTTTCATGGTATTGATCTTATCTTGGGGGTTGATTGGTTGACGGAGCACCGTGCGGTGGTGGACTTTGAAAAGAAGAAGGTTACTTTGAGGTTATTGGATGGTAGTGAGGTTGTGATAAAGAGTGAGTATACCGGATTCTTGTCAAATGTGGTTTTGGCTTTACAAGCGGAAAAGATGTTGCAACATGGTGGTATGGCATATCTAGCTTATGTGATGAATCCGGGTATAGAAGATGTTCGGGTGCAGGACATTCGAACAGTGCGCGATTTTCTGGAAGTTTTTACTGAGGAGTTGCCAGGGTTACCTCCCGATCGTGATGTGTAGTTTAGTATCGAGACTTATGCTGGTACTAACCCGGTGTCTATTGCTCCTTATCGCATGGCACCTAAGGAGTTAAAGGAGTTGAAGATGCAGTTGCAAGAGTTGCTTGACCGAGAGCGTATCACCTTGTGGTGCGCCGGTGTTGTTTGTGAAGAAGAAGGATGGCACTATGAGGATGTGCATTGATTATCGGCAGTTGAATAAGTTGACCGTGAAGAATAAGTATCCTTTGCTAAGGATTGACGATTTGTTTGATCAATTTCGAGGAGCATGTGTGTTCTCGAAGATTGATTTGAGATCGGGGTATTATCAGTTGAAGGTGAAAGAAGAGGATGTGTTGAAAACAGCTTTTCGGACAAGGTATGGACATTATGAGTTTTTGCTGATGCCATTTGGGTTGACAAATGGCCCTGCTGCTTTTATGGATATGATGAACCGAGTGTTCCATGAATACTTGGATCAGTTTGTGGTGGTATTCATAGATGATATCCTTGTGTATTCGCGTACCGAGGAAGATCATGATCGACATCTGCGAATAGTGTTGCAAGCGTTGAAGGAGAATCAGTTGTATGCTAAGTTAAGTAAATGTGAGTTTTGGTTGAAGAAAGTGGTGTTTCTTGGTCATGTAGTGTCGGAAAAGGGTATTAGTGTTGATCCGAAAAAGATAGAGGTTGTTATGGGTTGGAAGCAACCAAAGTCGGTGTCGGAGGTTCGGAGTTTTCTAGGCTTGGCAGGTTATTATCGTAGGTTTGTTGAGGGGTTTTCGAGCATTGCTGCTCCTATGACCAAGCTTTTGCAAAAGAAGGTTCCTTTTGAGTGGAAAGAAAGTCAACAAAAGAGTTTTGAAAAGTTAAAAGAGGTATTGACTAGTGCTCCGGTGTTGGTGCAACCCGAGTCCGGTAAGGATTTTGTGGTTTATAGTGATGCATCATATGTTGGTCTTGGATGCGTTCTGATGCAAGAAGGGAAGGTTGTGGCTTATGCTTCTAGACAATTAAGGGTGCAAGAAAAAAATTATCCGACGCATGATTTGGAGCTTGCGGCGGTTGTGTTTGCTTTGAAGATATGGAGACATTATTTGTATGGTGAGAAGTGTACTATATACACGGATCATAAGAGTTTGAAGTATCTCATGTCACAAAAGGATCTAAATCTTAGGCAACGAAGAAGGATGGAGTTGCTCAAGGATTATGATTTGTCTATTGAGTATCATCCGGGGAAAGCTAATGTGGTAGCTGATGCTTTGAGCCGTAAGGCGGCGGTTGAGTTAAGGGCGATGTTTGCTAAGTTGAGTATTTCAAGGGAAGGTGGATTAGTGGCGGAGTTGCAAGTAAAACCTATCTTGGTTGAGATGATAAAGGTGAAACAATTAGAGGACGAGGCTTTGGTGCCTTTTGTGGAGGATATTGCAGAAGGCAGACCGACCGAATATCATTTTGATGATGATGAGGTGTTGTGTTTTAGAGGCCGGATTGTGGTGCCGGATGATGTTGAGTTAAGGCAAGCTATCTTGGCTGAGGCTCACACTAGTCTGTTTGCTATGCATCTAGGTAGTGTGAAGATGTATAGGGATCTCAAGGATGTGTACTTTTGGGTTGGTTTGAAGAAGGATGTGACAGAGCTTGTGTCGCGATGTATGGTGTGTCAGCGGGTGAAAGCTGAACATCAGTTTCCTGCAAGCTTGTTGCAACCGGTTCAAGTTCCGGAGTGGAAGTGGGAGAGAGTGACTATGGATTTTGTGACGGGGTTACCCTTGACGCCATCCAAAAAGGATTCTATATGGGTGATTGTTGATAGATTTACGAAGTGTGCACATTTTATTGCCGTGCATACGACGTATTCTATGGATAAGTTAGCGGGGTTGTATGTGTCGGAGGTGGTGAAGTTGCATGGTGTGCCTAATTCGATCATATCGGATAGAGACCCACGTTTAACTTCTAAGTTTTGAAAGGGTTTGCAAGTTGCTTTGGGTACGAGGCTTAGCTTTAGTACAACTTATCATCCACAGACGGATGGTCCGTCTGAACGTGTTATCCAGACTTTGGAGGATATGTTGAGATGTTGCATCATTGAGTTTCAAGGTTCTTGGGAGAAACAGTTGCCTTTGGTGGAGTTTGCTTACAATAATAGTTATCAGGCAAGTATACAGATGGCACCGTTTGAGGCATTATACGGGCGTAGGTGTCGTACACCTTTATGTTGGAAGGAAGTTGGACAAAAGTATGTTTCTTTACCACAAGTGTTGAAAGATACGGATGAGAAAGTTAAGCTTACTTGTGCTAAGCTCAAGGAGGCTTCAGATAGACAAAAGTCTTATGCCAATTTGAAGCGTAGAGAGATAGAGTATGATGTCGGGGACAAAGTGTTTCTAAAAGTTTCGCCGTGGAAGAAAGTGATGAGGTTTGGACGTAAGGGTAAGTTGAGTCCTCGTTTCATTGGGCCGTATGAGGTGTTGGAGCGTGTTGGTCCTGTTGCTTATCGGTTGAGGTTGCCAGAAGAGTTGAGTAGGATGCATGATGTTTTTCATGTATCGATGCTTCGTAAGTATAGATCAGATCCCTCTCATGTTGCCCCGGTTGAGGAGATTGACTTAAGAGCGGATATGAGCTATGAGGAAGAACCGGTGAAGATTTTAGATGTTGATACAAACGTTCTTCGAGGGAAGACCATAGATTTGGTTAAAGTGCTGTGAAGACACCGAGGTGTTGAAGAGGGGGAGAGTTGTAACATCCCGGTTTTGGGGTTAGTAGTTTAAGTGTTAGTCGCGGAAATTCGATTCGGGTCGAATCGGATTCCTAGGGTTCGTTATTCCGGGAAAAATTAAAATAATAATATTTTAATCGGATAAGTAATAATTTTGTGAAATGGTTCTAAAAATATTAAAATGGTGTTTTAAAGTTAAAGGAATATTATTTGAACTTTAATTTGATTTTTAATTAGGCTAATTTTGTACTAGTGACTAAATTATAATTTTGGAAAAAATTTGGGGATTTAATTAATAATTTTTGGCAATTAGGATTTTTGGTGACTAAATTGGAAATCAAGCCATACTTAGAATCCTTAGAGGGCCATAAACCCAATTTATTTTTAATTAATGATTGATCCACCAAAATTGTTTTTAAATTGTCTATTTTAGTTAATAATTTCATTTTCTTTTGTAACTTCCCATTTCCCCATCTTTTCTCTCAAGATTTTCTCTCATTTTCTCTCCATCTTCTTCTCCAAATTTCTCCAATTACTTGCTGATTTCTTCATCATTTTCTACAAGATTTACTTCATTTTATTCATCATTTCATTCTTTACAAAACCTACTCATCAATTTTGCAAAAATCAACATCTTTTACAAGGAAATCAAGGAAGCTTTTCTCATCTTTTTGGTGGATTTAATCTCAAGATAATATTCTGATTTTTAATCTTTTTCTAAGGTTCTTTATTGAAATTCCCAAGTATTGGCTTGCTCATCAACTATTGCTATTTTATTTTGTGTTTTTAATTCAAGATCTATGAGTTTTATGATGGATTTTGTGAAATCTTTTGAGATCTAAATTGATGCTGGTTGTAGGTTGATTTAATTATGATATTAGGTCAATTAAATGGTTGATTGAGTCTTGAAATGAGTTAACATTAATTTAATCCCAGAATAATGTAATCGGTGGTGTTTTAAGATGGTTTTCGGTTGTTTTAGGGGCTGTTTTAGGTGTTCTAGTGTTGTTGGAGGTATAAGGATGGTTTGTAAGTGTTTTTGGTTCATAATTGAGGTGGATTAGATGTTAGATTCATTAGGTTTTGGGCTGATGTTGTTTCGGATAAGTTTCGGTTTAGTTTCGGTCTTTTCGGCTAGGTTTTCGATAGTTTTGTGAAGGTTTAATGTGGCTGCTGTTTTGAGCATGTTATGATGTGAATATGCTCTGCTGTTAATGTTGTAGAGGAAGTGCAAGAAGGTCCGTAAGTGGCTGGTGCGTTGGCGTTTCCGTCGGAGCATCGACGAGAGCTCGTTTCGCTTGTCGGTGAGTGATTTCGGGTTAAAAGTGAATCACATTGGTTCGGTTCCGTTTTGGGGACTATAGAATTGTGTTAAAACTTTCCATAGTTCAAGAGGAAGTGTTTTAAATGGTGTTGATGCAATACCTTGAGTTTCGGCTATTTTCGGTAACGACATATATGTGAACAATGATTCAATATGATTTTGGAATTGCATATATTTGATTTTGAAATAATGCATGCATGTGTTAATTGCTGAAAATGCATAGTTTATTAAGGAATTCATGGCTTATGTAAGCATAAAAAAGAATTTGGAATATGATGAGGTTATTTGCCCTATGTTGATAAAGCCGTTGAGCATGATTTTAGTTCAGATGATGAACATTTAATGAGTGCATTATGAGCAACAAGTTAACATGCATGATTGGAATTGATATTGGCTTAGTGACACTAACCTTAGATTCGAATACAAATGACATGTCATTAGGATTGAGTGCACTATAAAAATAATGAGAATAATAATGATGCCTACACGTAAACAAGGGTGACTTTGTGTCCGAGCGTGCGTGTAGAGCTTGCCTATATGTAAACAAGGGTGACTTTGTGTCCGACCGTGCATATAGTTGACCCATGCGTAAACAAGGGTGACTTTGTGTCCGACCATGCGTAGTGGGGGTAACATGTATACAAGGGTGACTATGTGTCCGACCGATGCATGTTGAGACCAAGTGTCTCCAATTATGGAAAAAGGAATCTGTGTATTCGGTGAACTAAAAGTTCATATTAAGTGATCACTAGAAAGACAATATGCATCCAAGAAATGAAATGATATACTTTTGAGGTCCATGTTGTTGGTAATTGTATGCTTTAAATTATTCTTTATGCTTAGGAAATTATGCATATAATTAGGGGTGATTAATGGTTATGTCTGAATGGGTGGAATTAAATTAGAATGTTCAAACTTGTCAAATTGCACAGGGGGTATCGATACCTCTAGTAAAGGTATCGATACCCAAGGCTTAATATGGGTTGGTACCGAAGCATGATTCGATGCAATTACCCCACTGGTCACTGTGGTATCGATACCACCTTTGGAGGTATCGATACCCCTGACCTTCGACGTGTAACGAGGCTAGCTCCACGTCAGGGTATCGATACCCAGACCAAAGGTATCGATATCCCTGACCAAAAATGACATTCTAAGTGTTGAAAATTTCGTGTAGGTTTGGACGTCTTCCCACGATCGAATATAGATGCAATGAATAATTTTTTGAGTGGTAATATCACCTTGATGCATGATGTTCACTTAAATTCGAATTGGTAAATTAATGTTGGTTTTAGTCTCTATGATTTGTGAGTTTTACGATTAGGTCCACAATCATAGAAACACGAAATTGGTGATGTTATAAAGTTTCGATTGATCTGAATTTTGTTGCGCGTATGCTATGCATGTTTAATTGAACTATGGTAGATTGAATTTTCGGTTTATTATTGGAATTAAAAGTGTTTGTGTTTTGTTCCTTATGGGTTTATATGCGAATTGAATGATCAATTGTGAATCGAATGTTTCTATTTTCGTTATGCATGACCTCGACACACATAGAAACTTAAGTATGCATCTAGTTAAGAAAAAAAACATATCGGTTTTTTAGGGTTGTTTATTGAACCGTACCTTTGCGGGTTTGGTTTGATATTCCTGTGTAACCCGTTACTGCCGGTTTCATTTAGGCCAGGCTAAGGGGGTTACATTTGGTGGTATCAGAGCCCGGTTTGCTAAAGTGTGTAATTGAACTTGTTATGCTGTTAACTTGTTGAATATATATGCATGATGGTTGTACTTGAGTGATAATGATTAAAAAGGGATAACGGTTGCACATTACCAATGCCAATACATTTTCAAATGCTTCAGGTTTCCCTTGGATCTTGCCCGAATGTAAGTCTAATATGTTTTGATATTATGTTTTGATTATACTTTTAAATTTGTGTTTAAAGTTTTGGAATATGCCTCCGAGACGTGAGACTCGAGCTAGTGCTAGTATGATCACTGATGGTCAGTTTGAGGGTGAAACGACTGCTGGGAAGAGCGGGTTTCCCTTCCCCCTTCACTCATAGTTGTGCGTCCGGATATGCGGGGAGGTCAGTTTAGAAACTGAGTTTGCACCGTGCATTCAGGCTTTGACGGGTGTATTTCAGTCTGTTGAAGATGAGTGGCTGTTGCTAACCTGACTTGGAAATAGTTAGCAAGTTAGTAGTTGAAATTATTGGAATTGAGGATGTTATTTGTGAGTGTGAACAATAATCATGCATAAAGTAAGTGCACATATATGTATATATTTATAGATATTGTAGGACATGTATGCATTCATGAGCATGACATTAGAAATTGCATTTACATGCACTTGCACAGGCATTGATGAGGGCATATAGGGAATCATACATATATTTTTTCACACTTGTGAGTATCTCCTTTGAAGATGGAAGTGGTGTTGGGTTTGTTCTTTTTGGGTGTAGGTTTTTTTTTAAAAAATTTGTTGGAAAGGCATTCTTTTGGTCTTGAGCTTGTTGTGTTGTGGGCAAGTTACCCTTTTGGTTAGGGAATAGTCTTGGATGAGGAATGAGTGGTTGGGCTCAGAGTTGTGAATGTTTGAACCCAAGGGAAAATACCCTAATGTTATAGTTAGTTTTGAGTTGTTCAATAAGAAGGGTAAGGTTGGGTTTTGCAAATTTTCTCCAGTTAGAGTTTAGAGGTTGTGAGAAGGTTGTAACATGTTGGGTGAAATAAGGCGGTTTGGTGTTTTGTTTTCTTAAATAGTGTGGATTTCTTTTGAGAAAAAAATAAGGCAGATGTTTATCGTCATGGTTAGTGGAAAAAAACTACATGGAGTCCTTTATTGTATTGTCTAACGTGTGGTTAGGTTAAGAGTTGTGACCGATCAGGTGTTTTGCCTTGAGGAGTATTGGGTCAAGTCTTAATGAAAGAATACAATAACATATATATTAGTATGAGAGTTATGGTATCATGGGTTTGAATCATGGTTTTGTTGTGACCTTGTGAGGTTTTAGTTGTGTCGTAAAGGTGGAAAGTGCACATGTTGTGTGTATAAGGAGTTAAGTTGGGCTTACCTCAGCTAAAGTTAGATTGTGATGGTGTTTGAGTTGTGTGACGAGGACTGCTGGACAGTTTATAACCTATATCCGTTACTTGGTCTTTGGGGCTTGCTTTTATTGAAAGTGTAGTGAGAGTTATGTCCAGTGGGTTCATGTTAGTGGATGATTCATTAGTGTGGTTACAACCTTGGTAAGGTTATAAAATAAGAGGTGTTGGGGTGAGTGGAAGGAAGAGTTCGACAAGTTTGGATTTTGTTGTGGTATAGGTGGGATAAGAGTTGACTTTATCAGTGAGTTGAGGTTGGGAAAGAGTTTTGAGTTGGGTGTTGAGGTAGTTAGCGACACGCGGACCTCGAAGTTTTAGGTGTGTTGTTGTGTATGTTGTGGTGGCTTAAGCTTGAGTTGGAGGTACTAACTTTGAGATGAGTACGATGTTGGGTGTCGACACAAAGGTGGTAGGTTCCTGGTGTTGCATGTTTTGTTTAATGTTAGCTATCGTGGATGGCTTGGCTTGTGTAAGGATGTCTGTGAAGGGTGTTTGTTTTGTGGAATGGACCAAGGTTGTTGTGGAGTTACGGGAAAAGTTGTTTGGGTTAAATCTATGTCAGAGTCTTGGTAAAATAGTGGAGCTATGAGTGGGACTCTGACTTAGTTAAGTTGGGTGTTGAGGTAGTTAGCGACACGCGGACCTCGAAGTTTTAGGTGTGTTGTTGTGTATGTTGTGGTGGCTTAAGCTTGAGTTGGAGGTACTAACTTTGAGATGAGTACGATGTTGGGTGTCGACACAAAGGTGGTAGGTTCCTGGTGTTGCATGTTTTGTTTAATGTTAGCTATCGTGGATGGCTTGGCTTGTGTAAGGATGTCTGTGAAGGGTGTTTGTTTTGTGGAATGGACCAAGGTTGTTGTGGAGTTACGGGAAAAGTTGTTTGGGTTAAATCTATGTCAGAGTCTTGGTAAAATAGTGGAGCTATGAGTGGGACTCTGACTTAGTTAAGTTGATCGGAGGTAAGACGCGATCAGATGTTTGGTAAGGGTCTAGTTGAGGATGTGCTTGGTAAGGTTAAGTTTTTGTGTCAAGAACCTTTTATGTTATCTGAGCCGCATGGTTGTTTCG